>JAGFNQ010009570.1:0-146600 GCA_024364735.1 Boesenbergia rotunda
CCTGAACAGGTTGTTGTTCCACAATTTCTTGTGTAACAATCTGATCCACCACTTCTTGTGGTTCCTGTTCAGTATCCATTAAGGGCTTAGTGCTATGGTCGTTGTCTTGAATTTCTTCAAGATCAAACGAACTCCCACTAGTCTTTCTAGAAACAAAGTCCCTTTCTAGAAAGACCCCAGTCTTAGCAACAAACACTTTGTGCTGACTGGGAATGTAGAAGTAATATCCCTTAGTTTCCTTGGGATATCCCACGAAATAGCATTTATCGGATTTGGGTCCCAGTTTGTTTGAGACTTGACGTCTAACGTAAGCCTCACAACCCCAAACCCTCATGTAAGACATCTTGGGACTCCTCCCAGTCCATATCGTATATGGTGTCTTCATGACCGCCTTTGATGGAACACGGTTAAGTGTGAACGCTGCCGTGTCTAGAGCATATCCCCAAAAGGATATAGGAAGATCTGTGTGACTCATCATAGATCGTACCATATCTAATAAGGTACGATTTCTCCTTTCGGATACACCATTCCACTGTGGTGTTCCAGGGGGAGTGAGTTGGGATAGAATCCCACACTCAGCTAGGTAGTCACGAAACTCATGGCTCAAGTATTCTCCACCTCGATCTGATCGAAGTATTTTAATACTCTTGCCGAGTTGGTTTTGTACTTCATTTCTGAATTCTTTGAACTTTTCAAAGGACTCGGACTTATGTGTCATCAAGTACACATAACCATATCTACTGAAATCATCAGTAAATGTGATGAAGTATTTATAACCACCTCGAGCAGCAACATTGAAAGGGCCACATACATCAGAATGTATGAGTCCTAACAAATCTGTTGCCCTCTCGCTATGTCCACTAAAGGGAGTCTTAGTCATCTTGCCTAGAAGGCATGACTCGCATGTCTCATATGATTCAAAATCAAATGAATCCAGCAATCCATCCTTATGGAGCTGGGACAAGCGACTCTCATTTATGTGGCCTAAGCGACAGTGCCATAGATAGGTTGGGTTCAACTCATTTGATCTCAAACTCTTGGTATTCACGTTATAGATAGGGCTCTCTAAGTCTAGAATATAGAGGCCATTCATCAGATGTGCGCTACAATAGAACATATCCTTTAAATAAACAGAACAACATTTGTCCTTTATTATGAATGAAAAACCTTTGTTATCTAAACATGAAACTGAAATGATATTCTTTGTTAGTACAGGTACATAACAACAGTTATTCAATTCCAGTACAAGCCCAGAGGGTAGAGACAGAAAGTAAGTCCCTATAGCAATAGCAGCAACCCTTGCTCCATTGCCTACCCGTAGGTCCACCTCACCCTTGGCCAAAGCCCTGCTATTTCTCAGCGCTTGCACATTAGTACAAATGTGAGAAGCACACCCAGTATCTAATACCCATGATGTAGAAATAGAAAGGTTGACTTCTATAACATTTATACCTGAAGTCACTTCGAACCGCTCATGCCTTGCCAGCCCTTGATATAATTGCTTGAGGTGGCCAATCATATCGTAAGCATTCATGTTCTCGTGTTGCTTCTGAAGCTCAGAGGACATGCAGCATAGCATTAGGCACGACATGTCTAACGCGTCGTCTTGATGCTTCTGATGAGCATCTCTAACGCTACGGATGGCTGAGGGTGGTAGTGCTTCAGGAACCGCTTGCTCTAGAACGTACAGCTTACGTTCCTGTGTGAGGACTATCCTCAGATTCCTGTACCAGTCCAGGAAATTAGCTCCAGTGAGCTTGTCCTTCTCAAGGACAGATCGCAGAGAGAGAGTGTTCGCGTTTGTCATGATAATCTACAACATAAAATACAGAGAATAAATATCCACCATTGTATCATATTTATCATTTAACTAGGCCTTTAATTAAATGATGCTCCCACTTAATTATAGGGCTTTGGTAGAATCGAGTCATAGATGTGGTAAAACCACACTACTAGATCCACACCAACTAACTATAATTCTCGTAGGTCAAGATCCACATCATACTACGCCTTGAGTTAGCTTTGGCTAAATCGCCCAAGACTTAGTATGATCGGTAGGTACCAATTACCAATTACATCTCTATGCAACTCTTGTTTATAGGATCAAGAATTAACATTTATGAATAATCTTGAGTTAGCTTTGGCTAAATCGCCCAAGACTATTGATAAATGTGATCTTGTCCTACCTTTCCAACAATTGGAATATGCCTATAGTTAGGCTCGATCCAATTGAGCTAACTAGTTACTCAATCTAATTGAGCTCAATCTAACCCAAGCGTGATAGGCGGGACCAAGATTGTCCCTCCGGATCCCACCAAGATTAAATGCATTGCTCTGCTTTGGCAGATTCAACAATCGCATATGATCATGGTAGTGATGGGTATCAAGGCTCGTTAGGCATATACGAGTTGATTTCGATTTAGATCTAATCTAATCGATGATGTGCATCGTATCAAGGCATTTATTAAATCTAATTTAACCTAAATGTGTACTAGGTGCACATCAAAATGTGGTTCCCACATTACATGTGCATCACATACACTCATGTATATTCTATTCTATACTAACATGCATCACATACATATAAGCAAAAATAAAATATATAAGAAAATTAAGTGTGATTAGTCATGGCCCTACTAAGATCTTCTCAAGCCAATGAGAAGATTTTTTGGTCAACCTAGGGTCTAGGCAGCAGCTTCTCCAAGCTCCTCCTTCCAGAACCCTATGTGTTGTCGGCTTGCTTCCCATGAGTCCGTCTTCTCCAGAATTGCCTTCATCGTTAATTTTGTACATTACAAAATTTATACTCGAGTTACATTCGAGTCTTAAACTAATTTTAACAGAAATAATAAAAAAAAACCGACACGCAGGTCGCAATCACAATACAACACCCACAACACAAATAACGGCACGCAGGCCGTAATATGAATTACACACATATTTTAATCTAATTAAAATAGGGTTTTGGGCCATGATCATCACACTTCTGTACATAATTCAAAATTATGTAATTTTATAAATTTTATATAATTTTTCTACTGATTTTTAGAATTTTTCCGAGTCACAACTCCGCGGCGGTCCCGGTAAGCGGGTTTCGGGCGTAATCGCGAGACAAGGCCCCTTGCGGGGTTAGGGGCAGTGCCCCTACTCGTGAAATAACCTTCACGAGTGTCTTCTTGCGATTATACAACGCTTTAACCCCCTGTCCCAAAAACCATTTGGGCGAAACTTGCCGTTTCGAAGAAGTTTTTCTCGGTGGCAAAGTCTACAAGTGCTTCGCACTCGTCGCTTTGCCTCTACGAGAAAAATTACTCAAAAATCCTAAAATTTAGAAAAATTACAGAAGCAAATATTTATCTAAATTTTGTATCTAATACAAAAAAAAATAAAAACAAAACGAGCACAAGCTTCGCTCGTGGCTCTGATACCACTGTAGGGTTTTTCGGGCCACGAAAATCTGAGACCTTCACAACTAATCATTTCCGCTTACATAAATTTACACAAGAAGAAATGTATCATAATATTGAAATACTTCTTCAAGTGACAACATTAACAACAACTACTTTTTTGACAATACTATAGTTGTACAATATATAAAATATATACATTCAGTTCTCCTCTATACAAATTATACACTTCAATCAGAATATTGGGTCACTACATATACCAATTAACTCAAGACCTTGGGGCTGGCGGCATTCTACATGTCCTTTTATTATGACCAAGTTGTTTGCACTGGCTGCATTTTAGTTTCACCTTGTCATTGTGTCTAGACTCAATCCGTGCCTTCTTTCGTTTACCAGGCTGCACAAGGCTACGGGGACAACGAACTGTAATGTCGTTTACTCCAGTAGGCCAAAACTGCTTGCTTCTACAAGGGAAAATACGATCCATGTAAACCCACTTCCAAGTTTCAGAATAAAAATAATGCTAACAATATGGGAGTGTATCCATGTTCCTATGAATGATTACGGCAATATCATGTGAGCAAGGAAGTCCTAAAATTTGAAACTCCCCACAATGACAAAACTTTTTTTCCAAATCAACAATGTATGAAGTGCCCCATGTTTCTACTTCCATTTCTGATTGACAGTAAGGGTGAACCTTATAAGCTCTAGCTTTCTCTCTCCTTGAATTCATTTCTTTTGTAGCATAAGGTGTCAAAGCAACATGCCATTTGGAAACTTCCTCTCTACGGTTATAGAACCATTGAGCAACTTTTCTTCTTGTATTATCAATTAACCTGTTTATGGGAAGCTCACGTGTAGACTTGAACAAAGCATTTAAGCTCTCCACACAATTCGTGGTAAGCATTCTGTACATTCTCCCTGTAAAGTGTGCATTTGCCCACCTTTTAGGGTCAATGTTCTGAAGCCACTTATGGGCAACTAGATGTTTTTCAAGCATTGTCTGCATTATCATATCATATTGGAGTGTTGTGTTGGCTCGTGCTGCTGCCCAAAACAAACCTACAGCAGCTCTACTTCCAGTATCAATTATCATATTACAACACATGTGGTGGCAACAAAAGGCATGATGCACGTTTGTGAAGACTTTTCTAACTGCTGATATATGCCCCGATGTCTATTTGATACTATGGTGATTGAGTGGTCATCGACAGCAAAGAACCACTTTGTATGCTTCAAAAACCACTTCCATGCAGACCCACATTCAACTTCAGCTATTGCAAAGGCAACTGGGAGAACATTGTCATTACCATCAATCGTCGTTGCAATCAACATTACTCCCGGATACTTTCCTCTTAGGTGTGTAGCATCAATTCCGATAAGTCTACGTAAATAAGACCTGAACACCCTTCGGCAAGCACTAAAAGCCCAAAAACACCGCTGGAACTGATTGTCACCATTCATGCATATAGTGCCACATACGTTTCAGGATCTCTAGCTCTTAACTCACGCAGATATTGTGGAAGATCTCTGTAAGCCTCATCATAATCTCCAACAATATTTTTCAATGCTTTCTCCCTAGCTATGTATGATTTTCTGTATGATATGGTCACTCCAAATCTAGCTTTAATATCTGATATAATCATACTTTTTGTATTGTTCATTATGAAGAAATTGCTCTTCAACAAAAGAAGCAACAAATGATGAAGAGCATGCATGATGATCAGCACTTTCCCTAACAATTCCATATTGGTGTTCCTTTATATATTTTGTAACAGTGAACTCTACTTCCCCTCTTGCTACTACTCTCCATGTACATGGTTGGTTGAAGCACACTACTTTAACTCTATTTTTTCGGGTGTCAACTGGGTTATATCTTATATGCTTAACCATGGCATATTTGACAAGTGCATTCTTGAATTCTTCTCTAGATGGAAATATCTGCCCCACAAAAAATTCATGCCCATCTCTTGCCTCTACCTCTACAATTGGCCCAGCAAGCAATCGAGAATTTAAAATATAAGGATCTTCAGCTAATGAAAACTCCTCCTCTAAGTCACTGTACTGATCTGGGGGGAATTCATATTACTCAATCTGCATATCATCGACTTGGAATTCTAGTACACTTGTAATGGGTTCTAATTTATCTGCATTCTGGATTTCAATTCCTTCCTCCCCACTCCAGGTTGGCTCAAAAAATTCAACAACTCTTGTAGAAGAATTCAAACCCTCACCTTCTAGATTAGTTGCTTCTTCATTTAGATCAATTGTCAAATTCCTTGTAATTTCTGATCCATTCCCCGTGACAGCATTATCATCAAGAGTATTCCATATCTCGGATAGAATTTCGTAACAACATTATCATCCCTGAAAAATAAATTACAATTACATTTTGCAAACTTTGAATATCATAATCAAAGACCTAGCAAAGCCTGAGGCCCTGCACTATTTTGATTTCAGGCCCTCACAGGGCTTGAAATCAGTATATTTCAGGCCCTCTAAAGGCCTAATATATAATGATTTCAGGCCCTCACAGGGACTTGTATCAGTATATTTCAGGCCCTTCGAAGGCTTGAAATATTTTGATTTCAGGCCCTCACAGGGTCTCAAATCACTATATTTAAGGCCCTTGGAGGGCCTGAAATCTAATGATATCCTGCACTCCCATGGACTGAAATCCTTTAATTTCAGGCCCTCCTAGGGCCTCATATGGTAAGATAATTTCCCTAGGTCGAATTCAAGCATTTATTTATCTTAAGTTTAACAAATTTCAGAGAGCCCTTATTATGTAAAGCATATCACCCTTGGTCTCCTCCAAACATAAAAATTGTAGAAAGAGTTGATAAGTATAAAACTAGGTCTGATATCATATCAAAGATGACAATCATACGTACATTACTATTTGTATTTGGTACCAATCTGTTGCTTGCTTTTTCTCCTTCACCACCTATCTTCCTCCCCTGCCTTGGTGATGAATTGATGTTGTGCAAGGTCGAAATATACACGTACCCTCGTATTGATTCGACTTGTGCAAGGTAGTAAAATATATATAGCCTGAGAAAATTTCCACTGCCTCCCCATCCGAACCATAAATTATTATTTTACAGTCAAAAGTGGTTCGGATGTCTCGAAATGTGAAACCAAAAAGGTATGATGTGGCGGGAGGGTTATAATAGGAAGTTCACTTAAGGTGGTGCGCCCTTTGGTAAATAACAAACCATGGTACGCCCTTTAGTAATTTCCAATTCTTAGGTACGCCCTTTGGTAAATTGCCGTAAATTTTTTTTATTTCTCTTTTATCTTCATTCTATCATTTACAATTGTTCTATTTTAGGCGATGAAAAATATAATTTATTTTTTTTTTGTGCCTAAAGACTCATATAATTTTTTTACAAATGATAATGACTATTTTAGTCACGCTGCGATCTTTATTTTTCAGTGATTATATTGAGTTGTTATTTTGTGTGTGTATATATATTATTTATTTTCTTTATTGAGTTGTCATTTTGTGTGTGTATATATATATATTATTTATTTTCTTTTTATACTTTGTGGATGATGATGAGTAAAGAACGGGAGTTCGATTCTTTTAATTGTTGTCTCGTTTCATTGTTCTCAATTTTGTTTTTTTCGGTAATTTACCAAAAGGCGTACCTAAGAATTGGTATTTACCAAAAGGCGTATCATGGTTTCATTTTCACCAAAGGACGCACTTATTTTTGTTGGGACCGATTGGCGAGCTAGAGGGGGGTGATTAGCTTCGATTCGCTTGTAGATGATTTGTGGCGACGGAAGACTTCAAGCAATCGCTAACACAAGGATTTACTTGGTATCCACCCCGGTCGGGTGACTAATCCAAGGATCCACTCTCATCACACTCTCATACACTATGAAAGTCTCCTTCTTGAGGTGGAGAAACCTCTTACAAGCTTACAACAAGATACAACAAGGATCTAAGCAAATACAAAAAGAAATCTTACAAGATTTACAATGAATAAACTCTCTTTGCTTTCCTTGCTATCTTCAAGCTTGTGATTGCCTCTAGAACCTTGGAAATGCAGCAGCAATGTCCTCCAAGGCTTCCCTTGAAATGGCAATAACGTTAGAGAAGAAGAGGAGAAGAGCTGCGACTCCAAACCTGTGTGAAAACACTTATACCCGACGCCTAGGGTTTGGTAATCGATTACCCAATCGATTACCACGTAGGATTTAGTCGTTCAACGGCTAGTTTTCGAACCGTAATCAATTAGCCAATCGATTACCAGTGCCCTGAATCGATTACCCAATCGATTCAGAGCTTCTCTGTTCTCTCGCGCAAACCTCCGTGATCGATTGCCCCAATCGATCAAGAGACACCTTAATCGATTGACCAATCGATTAAGGGAAGGCTGAATCGATTACCCAATCGATTCAGCCACCTTCTGTCCTCTCGCATAAACTTCCCTAATGGATCAACTGATCGATTCATCCAATCGATTACCCAATCGATTGAGTCCAACCTAACTTGTTTCCACAAGTTTAGGATCCCCTACCAAGTGTCCAGTCAACCCCGTTGACCAACCTGGATTTCTACAGCCTAGCTCCCAGCTCGGACTTAACCTGGTTCCCAACCAGATTCGCCTAACCCTCGAGTTAGGTCTAGTCTCTCGGTAGACTTCCACCTTGCCAGTATGCGATCTCCCCGATCCATCTGGACTTCACCTAGTCCCACTAGGTCGTTTCCCATGCCAGCGTACGATCTCCCCGATCCACCTGGACTTCACCTAGTCCCACTAGGTGTGCCTAGTCCCACTAGGTCTTTTCCCGTGCCAGCGTACGAACTTCACACATTATTGTCACATACAAACATCAATGTCAAACATCGAAACATACGACCTCAAGCTCACCCGAGCTTGCTAGACTCAGGCTCACCTGAGCTTTGCCAAACTAAGTCAACCCTGACCTAACCAAGATTGCACCAACAATTTTAGTGAACTTCCTCTTATACTCCTCCTGCTATGTACTGCCTTCTCTTTCTCTCTCAGTAATAAATTCCGAGACGTCTGCACATGCAACGTGACTTAATTATTGACTTTTATTTTAAAATAATATATTATGGAATCGACGCTAAATTAAAAAATGTAAGGTAAAAATTGAAAAAATATTTCACTTAAAAAATTTCTCATCCAATGTGATTTAAAAATATAAATAAATGATTTTATATTTGATTAATAGAAATTAATATATTAAATAATATTTAATAAATATATTAATGTATAAAAAAATTTTTTGAAAAAAACTTACCGTGGGCCTGAAATCAATAGATTTCAGGCCCATTGATTTCAGGCCCACGCTGGGCCTGAAATATTTTTATTTCAGGCCCACATTGGGCCTGAAATCTTTTGATTCAGGCCCGACGTGAACTCAATTTTTTTTTCTATTTTAAAAATATATTAATATATAAAAAACGTATCAAAACACTTAATTTCAGATTCAAACGCAGGGCCTGAAGTCATCCCAGGAGGGTCTGAAGTCAAATAACTTCAGATCCTATAAATAATTAATTTAATAAATAATAATTAAATATAAAAATTTTTTTTTAAATTAAAAAATTTTCAGTGCCCTTGAGGCCTGAAGTCTGATGACTTCAGGCCCTCCATCATTAAATACAAAAAAATATAATTTTTTTTATAAAAAGTATAACATATAATTACATATTATTTATAATTTTTATAAAAAAGTATAATATATAATTACATAATAAAAAAATGTTATTATAATGAAATCTAGATATGGGAGGTTCATCAGTGGGTTTTGGTCAAAACCCACTGATATTTTTAAACTACTCCTATTTCATTGGTGATATCTAATATATAGATGTTTGGACACCTAAAACATCATCTCCTACCTCTACCCTCTCTATTAATATGGAGTTTTTCTTGATGCAGTCTGGCCCGGTTGTTGTTTTGGTGTTTGACAATGATTTAAGTTTGGTTGAGCGAATTCGGTTTAAAGTCCTGGTCGGGGACTGGGCATGAAATCCCGGTGAGTGAAGCCGGGTCCTGGTGAGTGAAGCCAGGTGATGGAAATCCCGGTGAGTGAAGCCGGGTCCTGGTGAGTGAAGCCAGGTGATGAAAATCCCGGTGAGTGAAGCCAGGTGTTGGAAATCCCAGTGAGTGAAGCCGGGTCCTGGTGAGTGAAGCCAGGTATTGGAAAAGTCCTAGTTCGGAAGGGTTGGGTGAAAAGTCCTAGCTTGGAGGGCTAGGTGAAAAGTCCTAACTTGGAGGGTTAGGTGCAAATTCCCAACTTGGAGAGTTAGATTGAAAAATCCTTAGCTTGGAGGGCTAAGGTGAATGAAATCCTAGCTTGGAATGCTAGGTCTGCGTCCCTGGATCGGTCTGGTGACCGATCAGGGAGTTGGCACGCTGCTCCTTCGTGGATCGGTCTGGTGACCGATCCAGCGATGTCTGATCGGTCTGGTGACCGATCAGGGAGTGTGTGTTTCACTCACTGCACAGCTCTTGATCGGTCTGGTGACCGATCAGGGAGCGAACAGTGGGTTGAGTTCCCTTGCTAATCAGGTCCAGAACGGTCCGGTGATCGATCAGAGACTTTGGATTTGATTAAAGAATCACTGTTCACTCAAGCCTGATTGGTCTGGTGACCGATCAGGCAGGAGCCTGATTAGTCTGGTGACCGATCAGGCGCAGCTAGCATTTGATTAAAGTTTCAGCCTGATTGGTCTGGTGACCGATCAGGAGTATGCAGAAGACTGTGGATCGGTCTGGTGACCGATCAGGGTCCTTCCTGATCGGTCTGGTGACCGATCAGGCGCAGAACTTTAATTCAAATACGCTGTCAGAAGCTCTGATCGCGTCTGTTTTCACTGTCGATTCTCTGCTACATTGCTGATTATGTTTGATATGCATTGCTAAGCTTCTATTGGAGTGTGCAGGCTTTACAGGGATGATTCAAACACTCAAGGAGGGTCAAAAGGAGGCTTTCCGTTGAGCAGGTTTGGCAGTTTTCCATCGCAGGTTACAACGGGCGCTGCTGGCAACGGTTGGAAGCTGACCTGGGGCTGGGGCTCGACTGAGGAGAGTTCAGTGAGTCCAGAGGAGGTCAGGGGTAGCTGGCTTGTTGCAGGTGAGCAGCTGGGAGCTGAGTGGAGTGTCTGTGACCTGGCGTTTGGGCAGCTGGGATAAGTGTGGGCTGGCGATGAAGAGAGGAGAGTTCTCACTACCGCAGCAACACTTAATTCATCCTTAGCAATCACTCTGTCTTGAAGCTTCTGCAAACTTGATCATTCTTTGAAGCTTGAGAGACCTGAGCACTAAGAAGGACTCGTGGCAAGGCGATCAACAAGCAAACAAGGAAGAGCTGAGTGAAGGCTCTTGCCGAGGTTGTGCTGGGTTGTTGTTTGTGCTTGTAAGCGTTTCTCTTCATCTGCTTGTGCTATGTAAGTCTCCGATTGTCTCTGTGCTTTTCATTCTACATCAACTTGTTGAGACATTTTGTGGAGAGGTTACTCCACCGAGAAGGAGGATTCGATATCCGGATTTCCGGGGCTTGATCTGCCGACGATCAAGGGATCGCCCACCTTAAGGGCACGCCAAGGAGTAGGGGCAAGATATCCCCGAACCTTGTAAAACTATCCTTGTTAGCGATCCTTGGTTTGTATTCTCTGTTTTTGCAGTTTTGTTAAGTTTGCTTCTCTGCATTTGTTTTGTTTCCGCTGCTACTAACTTAAGTGCAGAGAAAAATTTCAAAGAGCAAGTTTTGTCTAAGTCCAAGAGATCGACTAGATTCACCCCCCCCCCCCTCTCTAGCCATCTCGTCCCCAACAGTTTTCAGAAATCCAGATATGATAGGTCCATCAGTGAGTTTTGGTCAAAACCCACTGATATTTCTAAACTACTCCTATTGCATTGGTGATATAGAGTGTATATATGTTTGGGCACCTAAAACATCTTCTCCTAGGTCAACCCTGTCTATTGATATAAGGTTTTCAGAAATCCAGATATGGGAGGTCCATTAGTGAGTTTTGGTCAAAACCCACTGATATGGTTAAATTACTCCTATTGCATTGGTGATATCTAATATATAGATGGTTGGACACCTAAAACATCATCTCTTACCTCTACCCTCTCTATTCATATAGAGTTTTTAGAAATCCAGATATATAAGTCCATCAGTGAGTTTTGGTTAAAACTCACTGATATTTCTAAACTACTCTTATTGTATTGGTGATATAGAGTGTATAGATGTTTGGACACCTAAAACATCTTCTCCTAGGTCAACCCTGTCTATTGATATAGGGTTTTCAGAAATCAAGATATGGGAGGTCCATCAATGGGTTTTGGTCAAAACTCACTGATATGGCTAAATTACTCCTATTGCATTGGTGATATCTAATATATAGATGGTTGGACACCTAAAACATCATCTCCTACCTCTAACCTCTCTATTCATATGGAGTTTTCAGAAATCTAGATATGAGAGGTCCATCAGTGGGTTTTGGTCAAAACCCACTAATAGACCTAAAAATCTCCTATTGCAACATAATTTATAATCATTAGAAGTTTGGACACCAAAAATACAATCTCCTAGCTCAACTCTAACTAGAACTATTGATATTTTTATTTAATTTACTTACATTTATCCAAGATTTGTTCAGACCCTCCAGGCCCAAGGAGTAGTTTAGCCATATCAATGGGTTTTGACCAAAACCCACTGATGGACCTCCCATATCTGGATTTCTGAAAACTCCATATGAATAGAGAGGTTAGAGGTAGGAGATGATGTTTTAGGTGTCCAACCA
This sequence comes from Boesenbergia rotunda, assembly GCA_024364735.1. Taxonomy (NCBI): domain Eukaryota; kingdom Viridiplantae; phylum Streptophyta; class Magnoliopsida; order Zingiberales; family Zingiberaceae; genus Boesenbergia; species Boesenbergia rotunda. Next base: position 12,208 of record JAGFNQ010009570.1, read on the forward strand.
TCTATATATTAGATATCACCAATGCAATAGGAGTAATTTAGTCATATTAGTGGGTTTTGACCAAAACCCACTGATGGACCTCCCATATCGGATTTCTGAAAATCCTATATCAATAGACAAGGTTAACCTAGGAGAAGATGTTTTAGGTGCCCAAATATCTATACACTCTATATCACCAATGCAATAGGAGTAGTTTAGAAATATCAGTGGGTTTTGACCAAAACTCACTGATGAACCTATCATATCTGGATTTCTGAAAACTCCATATGAATAGAGAGGGTAAAGGTAGGAGATGATGATTTAGGTGTCCAAACATCTATATATTAGATATCACCAATGAAATAGGAGTAGCTTAGAAATATCAGTGGGTTTTGACCAAAATCCACTGATGAACCTCCCATATCTAGATTTCATTATAATAACATTTTATTATTATATAATTATATATTATATTTTTTTATAAAAATTATAAATAATATGTAATTATATATTATACTTTTTATAAAAAAAAATTTATATTTTTTTATATTTAATGATGGAGGGCCTGAAGTCATCAGACTTCAGGCCCTCCTTGAAGTCTGATGACTTCAAGCCCCAAGGGCACTGAAAATTTTTTAATTTTAAAAATATTTTTTTATATTTAATTATTATTTATTAAATTAATAATTTATAAGATATGAAGTTATTTGACTTTAGACCCTCCTGGGATGACTTCAGGCCCTGCGTTTGAATCTGAAATTAAGTGTTTTGATACATTTTTTTATATATTAATATATTTTTAAAATAGAAAAAAAATTTGAGTCCACGTCGGGCCTGAATCAAAAGATTTCAGGCCCAACGTGGGCCTGAAATAAAAATATTTCAGGACCACGGTCAATTTTTTTCAAAATTTTTTTTTATAAATTAATATATTTATTAAATATTATTTAATATATTAATTTCTATTAATCAAATATAAAAATCATTTATTTATATTTTTAAATCATGTTGGATGAGAAATTTTTTAAATGAAATATTTTTTCAATTTTTACCTTACGTTTTTTAATTTAGCACCGATTCCATAATATATTATTTTAAAATAAAAGTCAATAATTAAGTCACGTTGCACGTACAGACGTCTCGAAATTTGTTACTGAGAGAGAAAGAGAAGACAGTACATAGTAGGAGGGGTATAAGAGGAAGTTCACTAAAATAAGTGCGCGCTTTGATGAAAATGAAACTATGATACGTTTTTTTGGTAAATATCAATTCTTAGGCACGTCTTTTGATAAATTGCCAATTTTTTTTTGTTAAGAGTGTTCCTAAGAAGTATTAAATAATTTATTAATTTTATCAATTATTGAAGAAAAATATTATCAAAACTGAAATATGAAAATTTATTTAATAATTTTGCATCTTAATAAATCTACTAGTGTGGGTCCTAGTTCGCGTGAAAAAGGGCAAAAAAGTTTGTTTAAACAATATCACAAGTTTAAAAAAATTCGCCTAAGGCCTCAAGTAGATTTGACTAGGCCCTAAATTTAAAAACTTTTATATTTTTCATATTTTAATTCAATATATATTATACAATTTTTTTTTTATAATCCAAATACTCAAGTAAGTGAGAGGGCAATGGCAACAGCCGTCCTCTCTCTCCAATTTTTTGATGTAAAAGACGTGGAGGTATAGAAATGGAGGTGATAACACACGGGCCCCTATCAACATTAATACATATTTTATTCGCCCCTTAATATAAAACTTTTAGTTCCGTCTTACTAATTGTAAGTTAGGTTGAATCAATGGGACAACCTTGCTAATAAGTAATACCCGAGTTATCAACGGAAGATCACATCAAAATATCAGATAATTTTGTTAAGAGAAATGATAGGGATAGTGAAAATAGGAGAGTGATTGAGGTGGCAGCTCACGTCAGCGCTCCATTCGCGAAATCAAAAACCTGCCCATTCACTCTCGCTCAAAAAAAAAAAAATCCTAGACGCAAGTTCTCGTCCTCCGCCGAAAGGAACCCCCCTCATCCTTGCCCGCGCCCTCCACCGAAAAGGAACCCCCCTCGCCCGCACCGAAAGCACGCCCTCATGAGCTCCTCTGCATCGCCATCTTCCTCCTCGCGAGCTCCGATCCCTCTCCGAAAGCTAAGCTCCAATCTGCATCGCCACCTCCTCGCGAGCTCCCATCCCACGCCTAGAAAAGGACTCCTCGTGACCTGAGCATCTCCGAGCATCTTCTCCGAGCCTAGCATCTCCAAGATTTCGAGCATCTCCCAGCATCTCCAAGCATCCACAGCTTCCTCTCCAATCCTTCTCTGTAAGGTTTTTCTGGATTAGGATTTAGGGATTTTCAATTTTTCAATTCCATTTTTATGTTCATTTATTCCTTTACAAATTGAGACTTAGTAATGTACTGTGATGCGACATTTTGGCATAGAAGATGTGGCACTGAATAAAGATGCATTTTGATGAGAGACTTTGATGTGGCATTTTGATTTCTTAGTGAAAGTTTCATTTTATTTAGATGTTCATTTAGGCTTCTGGTTGAATCAGATGTTCATTTTTTTGATGCCGCATCCAACTAATTGTAAGTTAGGTTGAATCAATGGGACCACCTTGCTAATACCCGAGTTATCAACGGAAGATCACGTGAAAATATCAGATAATTTAGTTAATAGTGAATAATAATGGACAAGTCAAACTAATTTTTAGTTTTATTTGATTTAGCCCATTTCCAGTTGAAAACATTTGAGAATTGCTTTAAACAGATGATTACTTACATGATCCATCCTTCACCTGCGTTCGAGTTAAACAATTCTTGCCAATTTATAACCGCCCGAGTTAAACATTTGAGAAGTTGAACTAACGGAATAGATCATTCTATATTCGATGTTATTCAATGTTGTTAATCATTTGAATTTAATCATTCTTTAAAAAATATATATTTTAATATCTTAGAATATCTATGTTGTCCTTTATAATTATTATCAAATTACTCATTTGCTAATAGAAATCTTTTGTTGAATGGGATCTCACAACAATAAACAGAAAAAAAATAGATAATATCACAATTCATAGATCGATATTTTAACAATAAATCACATAATAATGATAACAAAACTGTGAACTTCTCTTTAATTCTCAATCAAGTAAAAAAAATACGAATACTTTTACATCAATTAAAGAGAAAATGGTGGTCAATGATGTCGTTATAATGCGATAGAATATTGCAGGATTTTTTTTTAATTTTTATTTTTTGCGATATCAGGTTTCTGTGTTCTTCTTTCGAAAGCTCTCCTTCATCAGAGCAAACTTCTTTTTGCACTGTACCATTGTTTTGCCAGGAACAGCAGCAGCAACACGCTCCCAGCGTTGGTTTGCATCCTTTGGGAATGTTTTGAGAGCCTGGATAAGAGCTCTTTCTTGAGCTTCTGACCATGCATCGTGCTCTGCCACGGAAGGAACAGCCTCTCCGGGATTCTCGTTTCCATTAGCACACGTAGATTGTTCCATTGTCGCGGTAGAGGGAGCACCATCAATCTTCTTCTCGGCTGGAGATACCTCTGTGGCTTCCACTCTGGTCGAGAGAGGCGACGATATGGTTTGCACAGGCTTTCTCTTCTCAAGGAAGGAGTCAAAAGCTTTTCCAGAATCGGGCTTCTGGAGGAGGACTGTTTTTGTAGCCTTGAGAATCTCTTCGACTGATCTTCCAGTACCAATGTACTCCGAAATTACCTCCCATCTCCGAGAGGTTCCCTTGGGATACTTCTGCACGGCTTTCTTAAGCATTTCAATCTCTTCTTTTCCCCATTGTTTTTCTTTCTTTTCAAAATCGTTCACTGCACCATCCACTTTGACCTGTGCAGAAGTTATTCCGTTCGCTTTTGAATCCGGAGCTTGATGACTGAGCGATTGAATATTTCCACCGAGTTGCTTGGCATTGGATGCATCTCTTAGCAATTTAGCTTTTTCCATTTTCTCTTTACCATCCATGTTGTCACACAAACACCTGAGCTGCTCCACCTCAAATGACATGCATATACTTTCCACCATATCGTCTGAAATACCAAGCGAGTTGTCTGAGATCAATTGTGCACAGAGTTTACGAAGACGGCTCCTTTCTTTGCGCAAGAGCTTCTTCTCCTTCTCCTTCATTCTTTTCTGGATCAGAGCAGCTTCTGCTATCTTTCGATCCTCTTCCTCCTTTCGCTGTCTTTCCTCTTCAGCAGCTCTTTGTGCTTCTTCCTCTAGCAACTTCTTAGCCATGGACTTTTCCTCCTTGATTCTCTTCTTCTTTGCCTTTTCCTCCTCCTTCCTCCTCAGAATTCGAGGGTCTCTCTTGTAAGCATTGTTGATGAGGGTCCTAATCCGTACATATTCCTCCTTCCTAGCCCTCTCTCGTAACTTCGAATTCTGTCGCTCCATCCATCTCTTATGATCGCGAGATTCAGCTTGTTCAAGATCAAATTCATCAGCATGCGGGAATTCCCTCCAACTTTTGAAACTATACCAGAAATCGTAGAAACTGTCAACGTCTTCAATAGGAAAGTTATCGTCTCCAAGAGAAGGAACGGGCTGATTGACGGACCATCTCCCATTTCTCATAAATGCCAGACCAAAAACTTTAAAGAAGTCCTGTGGAGCACAGTCGGTTGGAATGTCATCATCAAATTCGTCGGTGGAGTCATATATCCTTCGTTTAACTGGATCTATTAGAGTTTCATATGCTTCCTGAACGTCCTTGAAATGGCTTTCTATCTCATCCTTCTTAATTTGCCTAGCCTCTTCAGTTTCTTCAGCAAGAATGAGTGCAGTCTGCTTGTCAGGGTGATACTTAAGAGCGGTCTCCCTGTAACTTTTACGTATTTGTTCTTCAGTGGCTAGAAATCGTAAATGCCCCAAGCCAAGTAATGCATAATGGTCTTTTTGTTTGCTTCCATCACTAGATTTCTTTTTCCCCTTGCTGCTATAAGAATCAGAGGTTCGTAAGTAATCCTGGGATTGATCATCAGATACAACACTTTGGGTATCAGTTTCTGTTTCATCTTCATCGCAAAACCCTGATAGTTTTAGAGCAGCCGAGTGAAATGAATGCCCGGCAGGTTCAAAATTGTGAGCCTTTATAGGGAAGCAATTTGAGGAGAAGAATTGGGGCTCCCCTTTCTCGAGCTCTGATGAATACGTGAGCAGCAAAATGCTTTCGTGCCTGCTCATACTGCAAAACCAACTCCCAATCACACAAAAAAAAAACCAACTTTGAATTATTACAAGATCTAACCAGAACGCCGTCAGACAGTTAAAACTGAATAAGGGGCATAAAAGAGTCAATATCAGTTAACAGTCTATGGAAAGGTAACAAAGGTCAGGCAATAAAACTTTGAGTCACTAACTTTTAAAATTAGATCCAACATTCTAACACAAAAATCCTCCATAATAATAATGAGTTCGAGAATTGTATGTGCAGCACTTATGAATGTTTTACCCCCATTTCATCTTTTATATTATTGATCCAATCTCTTTATAAGATAAGAACAACAGCTTTTAAACAATAAATCGAATTGCATTCCACATTCTAATCATGCACAATGATGTTCTAGAGAGAACAGAGCAAGAATACCAACCTCTAGTCTAAGGGAACCTCCAATTCAACACTTGTTTGCCCCCATAAGACACACATAGCACCAAGTCTCACTCTTCCAAGACGAAATAGGAATACACAAAATCGCCAATAATGTCACAACTGAAGTATATTCACCAAATCCCAACCCTTCTCTAACCATTAACCACAAGTTCTCAATCCAATAAGTTAATCTACACCGAAACCACAAACAAATCATCTAATCTGCAGTCTAACTCAATAGAAAGATGTAATACAACCAGGAACACTCACCTCCAACTTGGAGAAGAGGATGCTGGGGAGACCTGTGCAGTTGCTGCTCTAAATAGATAAGAACTGTGATCAAGAGATCAATGAGCAAGAACCTTTAATGCACAAGCTAAAACAATGCGAATGCAACGCCTAACAGCACTCACCAAGATAAGATTTGTGCCGCTGGTTTCTCTTTGCAGCCGCTTTCCTTTTCCAAAAGGTCAGCTATTTGAGAAGAGAAAGAAAGCCAAGGGAACACGCAACGAACAACAAGCAACAGCTTACTGCAAATCGGGAAGGGAAAGGGCCGGGAGTTGCTGCTGGATCGACACGCAGGCTGCTCGGATCCAGACGAGAGGAAGAGAAGTATCTCCGTTCGAGGCGCTACTGTCGCCGCCCTGCTCGTCAGCGACACCCGACTGGAGTTGCTGGTGGCTGAGACGAAAGGAAAGTGGAAGGAGCGATCAACAGGCTCGAAGAGATCGGGATCGGGATCGGGATCGGGATCGGGGTCGGGGAAGAAAGCGAGAAGTAATAAGCCCGCGCGATTGAGGCTTGCGTGCGGCGCTGGTCCTTAACCCTAAATTTCCCGGTGAATCGGACCAAACTCCGCTGCTATTTATCTTGAATCAGATCCGATTAAAGACCAATTCAAACTGACAAAATATAGGGGCAAAATTGTACTTAAAGAAAGCAGCTGCTGCTTCGTCCCCTGCACAAAACCACTAGCCAATCTGCTTCTTCCATCTTTTGTCGCTCTCTTGCTATCGCCCGCTTTCTCCGCGGCTGCGAAGAGCGCCCGATAGAGCTGCGAAGGTCGCCGGAGGTATTCCAAATCGCCAGAGTATTTCAGGGCGGAGGTTACTGAAGGCTTCATCATATGCCCTTTCCGACCAGCTGCTTCCGACGGCCAACGCCGGACTGTGTCGAACACAATCGTCCAAGTTTCTGGTGCTCGTCGTCTTCATCTCGCCCTAGAAATGGAAATATCCACCTTAAGTGCTCGCTAAGCAGCCGAGAGTTTTCCAAATTGCTAGGGTTTTAGGGTTTGGCACTGGGGAGGTCGCTGAAGGCGTACAACGGCCAGCGTCGGAGAGTATTCGTCATAACTCGTCCGAGCTTCGGGTGCTCATAGTCTTCGTCTCGCCCTAGAAATGGAAATATCGACCTTTGCTGCTCGCCAAGCCCGCCTCTTTCACCCTGTTGAGTGCAAGCTCCCGCTCCCAGAACAACGGCGTGAGTTTCACTCTCCTCGTCCTTGGTTTTGTTCACTCCTCTTGCTTCGCCGATTAATTCTCTTTCTCGCTAGTTTCAGAACTACGATCGGCACGTAGCTGCCTCAAATGCAATCTTCGATTGACCGGAGGCCTCCGTGGCGGACCTTCGAGAATTTCATTGTCCTCCAACAAAACTGTTGGCCTGCGCCCTTCGAGGAGTTCCGTTTTGTTCTGCTCTTTAGACAAAGACATGATGCCAGCCCGACCGTTGGAGGCTGAAAAAAGGCCTCTTTTGGTTAAGATCGATGTTGAAGCTGATAATCTTCTTGGGCCAAATGGGACAGATTCTGCACTTGAGACAGCCTCTGAGAAGATTGTATCGATGAGGTTCAACAATAGGTTCTTGAACTTAACTCGACTGGGCTCTATAATCAATGATGCAGCAGAATCCTTCTTCAAAAGCGAGATCAGAAGAAGACTCTTTGTGACGGCTGTGCTGATCATTGCAAGCCGTCTGGGCTACTTCATTCCTCTACCTGGATTTGATCGTAGGTTGATTCCAGATACATATCTTAGCTTTGCTGCTGGATCGACAGGTACTTTCTTTTACTTTATTCTGCATCGGCAGTTTTGCCAAATTATTTTAAAGCAGGAAATTATAATAAAATAAATGAATGGGAAAAAATTAAACAAATAGAAAAGGACATGAACTTCGTGAGCTTTTATGTGTGAGATTGCAATAAATAATGCTACATGATTCTCTCCTTATCGTGGTATAATCTGTGTGAAATAATATGAAGTCGTCAACTGGGTGTTCCAATTCAAATTAGTCATTGAGGGATGTTGCTACATCTCTCAATCTGTTTCAATTGTAGTCTGGATCATCCAATATTAGCCAAACATGGTGCTTATTTCATTGTAAAATATTGAGGTTAGCCTCCAAATTTTAACCAATTTGATAAGGAAAGAAATATTCCAAATCAATTGCTTGAATGTTTTTGAATCTCTTGCCATTTGATATAAAATTAACCAAGTTTCCCTCACAGGAAATAAAGGTTAGCTTTCATTGATATCGATTGACTTATCTTCTGTCCAATAATTTCTGCATACCATGGAAGTTGTTCCTTTACATGTTTTGATTAACACTTTGGCAGGTTGGTTGCAGTTACATTAACTAGCCTTCATAGCTTGCACTTCAAGTTGATGCAAATTATTTGGTTGGGGATTAAATGTAGAATAAAAAATTTCTTTATTGTGGCATGAAAATTTTGTGACATCCATCACCCTTGTGGTTGTGCTGTTCTCCTTTAGCCACTTCTGCACTTGGGTGAACATTTCCCTGTACTGTTACTCATTTTTAATACTATTTTTAATTTTGCTTCTGATTTGTGAGGTCAGTCTAGTTAACATGTTAATCATGGTATGCAGATGAGCTTGGCGATTTTACTGGCGAACTGAAGTTATCGCTTTTCCAACTTGGATTGGGTCCCCAGATTTCAGCATCAATCCTTATGCAGGTTTTAGCTTCTAAAATTCTCTAGCTTCTGGAGTTTCTTCCATTGTATATTTCAGACATTTATTTTCTGTATGATAAACTTGATATAGCCATTATCTTACGTCACGATTCCTTAATCATCTACTATCATCTTGATTAAAGAAGCCGTATTGATTTTGTAGTTTTTTTCCTGGAAGAAATATGTATGTTGAATTATTCATCAAGCACCAACCTCTTTTAAGAGAACTTCAATTGTGACTTTGGCATGCTAGGTGTTGGCCCACCAAGTTTTAACTATATATTCCACTTTCATATGAATTCTTGATCTTAACTTCTTTTGTTATAATTTCAACTTTTTCTCTTGCAGTAGCTATACCAGCAGTTTTACATAGGGCAATATATCTTAAGCATACTTGTTCAAGGTACTACATAAAATCAATATGTGTACTAATCTTAGCTCTGATGATTGCAGTACCCACACTGAGTTATACATAGGGCTGGTATTGATTGGTGCCTGCCAGCTAGGTTATTATCCATAGCAAAGATATTATGTCCGTTTTATTCAGCCTAATTCATGATATATAATCTTCTGTTTTATTTCTATTCATGTGTAGGAGTTTTGATGCTAACTATCTAAGCCTAACACAATCCTCAACCATTTTCATCCAAGCTTGTGATTGGCAGATATGTAGGAAATACATATCCTCCAAAAATCACATCCACATACCTATCTTATGTTAGCCCTTCAGTAAATTCTAATGCAAATTTGGTGGCCATGATCCTAGTTAAACTAGACGTCAAAATCAATCTCCCAGTTGCTGTCTGTCTAGGTGGTCTGTCTTTTCCCATGTGACAATGTGTAGGCTGAGATCCTGATGCAGGAACGGAAGAATTTTATTACTATTTTTTATAGATTACATTTTTGGTAATTTTTGGATTTTTGGTATTTAGAGTATTTTTAGTAATTTCTAATTTTTACAAATTAGGGTTTTGGGTCTATATAAAGGTATGTTTAGTTGATGTTAAAGGATAACAAAGCTTCGTGTATTTTTGGATGTTTATTTCCTGGTATTTTATTGAATCAACAAGTTTAGAAGATGGCTTTCGGTATTCGTGCGCAAATCACCGATAGTTATTCGCTGCATCAAATCCTCAAGAATATTCTTGTCTATAGAAACTTATGTATCAAAACTTGCAAAGTGGCTATTTGCATAATTTATTTATCTGGTTGCTATGCTATGCAGAATGCAACTAAGCCATTGTTATTCACCTGAGAACATGTATTTGCAATTATGAGTCCTTGGAGCCAATATGTGAAACATTGCTTCATGTTTTATCCATGTGATGCAACATTACTGGTCTTATGCACCAGATGACTGTGCAATAGGCCAATAGGACAAACATGGCCTTCCATGTGCAATCTGGCCATGTCAAGTGATTGTCTTGCCAGTTGGTCTGTGCCTATACATTCCATGATATCCAGTTTGTAATCAACAAATGACTAGGCTTATATCAATGTGTTGATCAGAGTTTAATTGCAAGAATACTATGGCATTCGGTTAGCTATTACCTATCTTTATTATCACTACATAATGATTCTGAAACTATGTAATGCAACCTGGTGGGTAAGGTGGGATGGTTCCTGTTTGAGAGTTCCCATGCAATGTTCCATACACGAGAACATTGTGATGCTTCGTTCATGCAATTGCATTAAATTTTAGTTCCTTTGTACCTTCTATGTCTTGCATTCTCTGGCCCAACAATGCTAAGTTATGCATTTCATTTTTCTTAGAACAGCTGAACATTTGGACCAAAATCTATTTGCTTCGATAAAGCTTGTGAAACTCGCTGAGTAAGGTCCATTTAGGTCAAGTATCAGTTAGACACTATTCTAACTTTAAGTCTGCACTAAAATAATTAGTTTATTTTAAGAACTCCAAAGTGGAATGCTAGTATGGAGTGCAAAGACAAGTTTAAAACTTTCTGATGCAGCTATTAGACCAGTGAATCTTAGATCTTAGAGGCCTTTCTTCCTTTCAGTTGTCATGAATATTTCTTTAGTTAGTCTTTGTACTAAAATCATGAGATTTTTTACAGGTTCTCTGCCATGTTGTTCCTTCCCTGGTAAAGCTACGGAAGGAAGGTTTGGATGGTCATGAGAAGATTAAAAGCTATATGTATGTTTTATGCATCTCATGCAGTGAGATTGGTCCATCTTCTGAATGCTTTATCCATTCTTAATATCTGTAACAAGTCTTCTCTGATTTGGTTCTAGATGGTGGACCTCATTGGGGTTTGCAATACTTGGAGCTGCTATGGTTGCTTCTTATTCACTGCAATATTCAATCTATGCTGCTAGTAGAAGGTAAAAATTGCCAAGAATATTGTCAAAGTTTTCTGCTGGACGTTACAATTATCATCGTTATTATTATTATACGAAGTGATCTAGTTCACCTACTATGAAAGGCCCAGCAAATATATAGTGTTTAGATCATAAACCCTTAATCATGGTAATGTAAGATATATAGGTCGATGTTATTTTATTTTAGTTTTTCCTGGTTATTCTTGCTGATGGTTTTCTTGTCACTGCTCATTGCTTTGTATTTGTATCCTACTGATTTCTTTTAACCATTTTCCTGAAATATAATAGGAAGTCTTCGATTTGTTGCTTCTCATAAATAATATTTATGTTTGTATCATACTAATTTGACATGTTTGGTTGTTTAATATGAAACTTTCTAGTTGTCTCATATCATGTGTAACAAATATTATTTCAGGCTCAAGCATGTTATGGTTACAAGCTTCCTGTTAATTCTTGGTGCAATGTCTATGACATGGATTTGTGATACGATATCAGAATCTGGATTTGGTACTTTCTCAACAAATATTTATCCATCTTGTTCTTATTTACAACAATGCCAATGCACATATTGAATGCCATTGTGTAGCGTCATTTGCCTCCACAGATTTCCAAACTGTGGTTGTGATTTGAGTCTTATTTTAATTTTGTAGCAAGTAGTACCACAATACTTCATTCCAGCAAGCAACCCAGGTTTTTGTATGCAAGCTCTAAACAAGAGGAAGAGATCATAAAACTCTGATAAAGATGCCCTCCAAATTCTAATAACAACAAATGGTGTTATATTTACAAATCCAACGTGGTCCTATGTGTTAGCCTTCAGTTAGTAAATGTTATGTCCTAAGAATATAAAGATATTTTCTATCACTTCTCTACCTGTTTCCAATTTTTTGGCTATAAAATGCAGGTCATGGTTCATCACTAATAATCTGCGTTAGCATATTGACTGGTTATACTGAGACACTGCACAAGATGCTCTCTCAATTATCTGGTTAGTTTTTTTGCCTAATCTTTATATTCTCTATCTGTTCACTCGATTCTCATGTTATCATTCTCATCATCATCAAGCTGTGTTTTTACCAACTATTTGAAATAAACAACACAGCATTTACTGGTGAAGTTGTAGGAAGATCAACACGGCATTTACCATTGCGCCAACTATTAAATTTTTAAATAAACAAGACAGCATTTACTTAATCATATTCCTTTCCGTTAATAAATTTTTATGCTTTTTTTACAAATTTCTCTATACCATTCAAATTTTACTTTTCTGATCTGGATTCAGGGAACATATTGAATTGGTGGCCCTACATATTTTCTGTTCTTGGGATTTTCACAGTGGTGACTATGTGGGCTGTTCTAGTTACTGAAGGTTGTAGGAAGATCAAGCTACAATATTATGGTTTTAAACTTGCTTCTTCAACAAGGTGATTCCATGTTATGTTCTTTCTGTTATGTGGTCACAGTTCATGTATTCTTATTATAATTAGTTCCAATACTCTTTGGATTCACTTGACATTCAGTCTGAACATTTAGGCATTTCACAATCTCTGAGCAATCCATCATATTTTGAGGTCATTATGTCCTCTATGTATTTAAAAAACAAGACTAAAGCTAAGTGTAAGTAAAGTTGTTCAGTTCTTGCTGAAATTCAGAACTAAACATCTGCAGTTAGCTTCACTAGTTTTCAGGATATTAAAAGTTTTTGTTGGTGTAGTTTGTATTAACGGTCAAACTCATGTTTTGATGAATAATAAATAGGTTAAAGTTAGGGTTGTGGTTATTTAACCTTGTTACTGAGTGTGCAGGATTGAAAGGCGTAAGAACTTGACACCGGGACGTAGTCCAGGGTGGTGGAGTCCTGGCAAAAAGTCCAGGTGGTGGAGCCTTGGCAAAAAGTCCAGTTGGGTTCGAGGGTTGATTACTGGTCGAAGCCCAGGGTAGTAGAGTTCTAACGAAAGTCCAAGGTGGTGGAGTCAAAGTCCAAGGTGGTGGAATCTTGGCCGAAGTCCAAATTGGTGGAAACTTTGCAAAAGTCCTGGTGGGTTAAGGAGCTTAGTAAATCTGCACAATGTAAGTGAGGTAAGTCACTGGAAGAACGAATTCCGGTGAAGACGAGTCCCAGTTGGAGACTTTAGGCGCGGTCCAACTTAGAACCATTTCGGATCTTTAAGTTGAGACCTTTGACTAGATTTTGGTCTTGAAAAAACAGGTTTATTTAATACTGAATTTATTTAGTCCATATTGTACTTGCATTAACCTTATGTTGCAGGGTATGTTGTGTTTTGAACTAACATGGTTTTATAGGGGTTTTTCTGTAAAAGTTTCCTAGGATGAACAGTGGCCAAGGCGTCTCAGTTTGGACTAGAGGCGCCTCAGGTGGTTGAGGCGCCTCCGTATAGTCTGCATTGATGATGAGAATTCAGCGAATTGAGGCGCTTCAGTTTGAATTCGAGAGCCTCAGTTTGGATCGAGGCGCCTCATTTGGGATCTGAGGCGTCTTCCAAAGAATAAGCAGCGAGAGCAGCGGCTTCGAATCGGGATCAGATTTGTTTGATCTGAGGCGCCTCATATATCCTTTATAAGGGTGTCTTGCTGAGAGCTCAACATAACAATTGACTCTACATCTTTTAAGCTTACGTGCTCATCCTGTTACTTCCTCTTCTTCCTTTTGCGGCCATGCTTCGACATGACTACTTCCGACTGTTGTCGGAAGATCAACCTTAACACACGAGCCGATCGAAATTCTACACTTGTGTTGGGTACGAATTCATTTACTTGTACTCAATCAAGTAGGAAGTGTAGGGTTGTTACACTTCTTACTCATCTTTTGTTTTCGATCACTCTACCGGGAGTTTACCGGTAGAGGATATTAGTGGATTGTCTATCGGAAAAGTCCAAGGGACCTAGGCCTTGTAGTAGGAGTCGTCGAAGGCTCTAAAATAAGTCAAATCGACTTGTGTTTGTGTTTTGTGTTTTTCGCCTTTATTTCCGTTGTGCACACTCTCTCTCTATTTCGAAAAGCAACATTGGTTTTTAATAGTCACGTGATTCACCCCCCCCCCCCCCCCTCTCTCATGTGCAATGGTCCTACAAGTGGTATCAGAATCTTGTTGCTCTGAATTGGTGCAACCACCATTAGAGTACGGGTATCAGAGCCTTTTTCGATTTTGCATTCTTAGTTTTTCACAATTAATCAAAATTGGCATAATTACCTCTTTAGAGAAAATTTGTCATTTTATTATTTATTATTTTATTATTATTATTATTATTGTTTTTAAATTGGTGCAAGACTAATCGATTGGATTCTTTTTCAAGCCTTATTTCCATTCGCACTGCTAATCCAAGACCTAGTTTTGGGATTTTTTTCCCTTCTTCTTTTGTGTGTAAAATCTAAATGATCCATAAAGAAGGACGAAGCATCTATGAACCTCCGCCGTACGACCATGAGGATTTCATGAAGGGTATGGCTTGGCGGGTTTCCCTAGCGAATTCTTGGTCGTCCTTGAGAGACCTCTCCATGTCTACGGATCAAAAAATTTAATCCGAATGGAGACCCGTCTCCCAACGACCATCTTGTCATCGTATCGTTCGGTACGAATTACAACTTGGCCAATCACAAAGATCGAGCCTTGTAATTCTTCTAACCAAACGACCGCAGAAAAGACGACGAGTGGATCGCCGATTTTTATGTTTATAATCGGGGTCTAATTAATTAATTATTAACATGATTAACTAATAATCACAACCACAATAACTAATTAATTACATGAAATGATGAGACGAAATAAGGAACCAAGGAAGAGAGTTATACCTTCCTTTACCTTGTAGCCTTCTACCTTATGTCCCTCCCCTCCCGGACGTCGTGTGGGAGATGAGCTACCGAGAACCGAGATCACCAAGGCGCTCCAAAAGACCACTTCTCCTAACCCTAGGGTTTAGCTACCGCCGGCCTTCTCCCCTTCTTGCCTTGCGCCGCCGGCCACCATGAGCCACCCACGTCCAGCCGACCCTCAGCAGCCTCGAGAGGAGAGTGGAGAAGATGAAGAAGGAGAAGAGAGTCCTTCTTCCTTACCCAACCGGCCGAAAACAACTCTCCCTCTCCAAGCTTGTGGCGCCGCCTCCCACCGCCCGACGGCCGCTCCTCCCTCGCCGCCGAGCACCTCAAAAGGAAGAGGGGAGCTCTTCCTTGTCTATGTGAGGTTCGACCGAGTGTTGGTGGAGGAGGGAAGAAGAAAAAAGAAGGAGAAGGTCTCCTTCTCTTGCGCCGGCCACAAGCCCTAGGAGAGAGAAAAGGAGAGAGGAGAGGAGAGAGGCCTTGGGTTGATCAATTGGATTATCATGCCTTGGTTTCATGATCCCATGGGGTTTATATAGGGCTAAGGTAGGGACCAAGAGGAGGAGTTGGGTTTTGGCCCACTAATGGATCTAAAACCAATCCATTAATGAAGATCCATTCCACTAAAGGATCTTCATTGAACTTTCTCACCAACTCCCATATTTTCATATGAGCTCCACCTATTATGAGTCATCCATCCCCCGTGTTTAAGATATTGAATGCTCGTCGATTAATATAAATTACTGACAATTTTAATTAATCGACTTCTGGCTCCTTGACTAGTACCACTCAACCTTATTATCATGTTGGATCAAATCCACCTGCAGGGTTTAACATGATGATCATTATGAGCTCATCAAGGGGGCATCATCATCCCGACTTACCAGGACACGGATTCCGTCAATAATCAACGACAGACCATATGATTAATATTATTTCCCAACTTACCGGGCCTATCAATCTAACAGAATAAATCTCACCCATTGGTAAATCAAAGAAATAATTATTAACTATATGTGTCCGTTATTATATCGGGATTTAGGGATTGTGCTCCATAATAAATCCGAGGTCTAATCCAATTATCAAGTCAGTACAAATTGGATGACCTCTGGTTTTGGCTCTGCTCAATGCACACAAAGCACACTAGTGTAATTCTATGGTCAAGACAAACCACACCTAATTACACTACAACCATCCCGATGGTTTGTCCAATTTCATCTCGGTTGTGAGTCTCTGCTTATACTAGGCAAGGGACTGATAACACGATCTTCCGTGTGTCACCATACACCATGTTATCTACAGTGCACAGTATTGGGTTTTTATGCATATACTAATGTAAACACGCATCTAGTGTTGTTGTGATTCTCTTTGCAAAATATAGATGATCTTATATAAAAAGAGCAAGTCTTTTAGTATACACATCTAACATTTCAACTACTGGAGGAAAGCAATGGAAGTCTTCTTGGGAAGTCAAGATTTTGACAACGTGTTAGACCTTGAGATACCCATCTCAAAACTCAGGACTAAACAATAAGGTAAGTGAGCTAATTTGTAAAGTTTTACCTAATAATGTTTTATGCAGACCGGATAAGTACAAGAATGCATATGATCTTTGGACTCAGCTGATCGAGCTTCATGAGAATCCCATGCTAGAGGATTAAGTCGAACTTGAGTTCGAATCCAAGTCTGAATTGACAAAGTCGACCGTTAAATCAGATTCAGAAGAGCTAGAATAAGTCAGCTATATAGCAGTGGTGGATAAAGAGGAGGTAATTATAACTGAGTCCGAGTCCGAGCAAGAGACCAAATCTGAGACAACAATAGACAAAGGGGAGAATCCTAATGAGGAGTCTAAACTTGTGAATTCAAAGTTTAAAAGGCATGTAACATGTTTTAGATGTAGTGAAAGAGGACATTACAAGAGCAAATGTCTAACCTACAAGAATCGATCCACGTAACCAGAGGCAAAGTGGAAACCAATGCTAGAAGTCCGGAAGGGAAAAGAGCACATCAGATGCTTAAAGTGCAAAGAGTTCGGACATTACAAAAATCAATGCCCAAAAAGAAGACTCAAGGATCCAGGGAGAGCAATCAAGGTCAGTAAGTTTATGTCTTATGAAAATCCATTGTTTACAAAGCATGCTAGTGATAACAAAATACCCGATAATTATTGCTCTAGTTTAGTACTTTCTGAAATGTTAGATATGCATCTTCACTCTAACAAATTAACGAATTTAACTAAATTAATTAATCAAGATAATTCGAATTCACGCTTAAGTTTTAAAAAATTGCAAAAGCAAAATAAACTTCTGAAAAACAAAAATGATAAGTTAGAAATGTTAATCAAGAAGCTAACTAACTCACAAAGTTCGAACTTGGACTACAAGTATAAGTCAAAACTAAAACCAAGATATAATCAAGCTTTTTATGACTATCAAACTGATTATATGATTCGGTGGTACTTAAGACTAGATAAAAAATTGATTTGACACTTGTCCTACTTAGTACCAGGGGTGGGGCGAGATGATAGTACGTTAGGAAAGTCTGTCTAAGGAGTCAGGTAGGGTAAGGCGTACCCTATTTGGTCTTTTTAAGCCTAGTGAAACTAACCGAAGCTACCTCGCCACTTCCTAGAATAGTTAGACCAGGGTTTCTCAAAGAACAAGGTGAAAAGAGAATTTCTTTAAAAGGTTTTGTCTAGGAAAGGGTCGTTGCTCTGATACTCAAGAAGACCCTTATACCTCGCTAAGACCTGGAAGCCGATTATTAAAATGTACTTTTAAATTACTACTTGTTAAACTTGAATCTAATACAAGGTCAAATTATCTTTTTTTAAATCAACTCAATTCATCTCACAAAATTATAGGATTATCTTGGTTGATAACTTTAGACCAGGTGAGATGATTCAATCCTTAACCCAAATTAAAATTCTACCTTAATTCAAACCTAACTCATTAAAATTCTACCTTAATTTAAACCTTAGCCCAAAGTAAAATTTTACTTTAATTCAATTTTAACCTTAATTAAAATTTCACTTTAATCAAATTGTCTTCAATTCTAAAATGTTAATTTTAAACTTTCAACTTTAATTGATTTTTGAACTTTAATTAAAATCTTGATTTTAAACTTAATTAATTTTCAAAGCTTAAACTTTACATTTTTTATTTACAACTTTAATTGTTTTTTAACTTTAATTTTTAAATGTCAACTTTTTCAATCTTAATGAATTTCAAAATTTATATCGTTTTAAAGTTTTTAACTTTAATCAACTTTTAAAACTTAAATTTGAATCCTTAATTAATTTTAATGTTTTAATTTTCCAACTTTAAATTTTAAAAGTTAATCCTCAATTTTATCAATTTTAACTTTAATTAGTTACATTAATTCGAAATGTTTAAAACTTGATAAATTTTACAAAAAAATGTTTAACTTAATTCTTGCCTCAAATTTCAATTGAAACGTCAATTAAAATCTCAAATTTCACTTTATGCAAATCTCATTTTGAGTCACACTTTAACATGATGATAATTATACTTGATAAAATAAATCATCTCTCTAAACACATAGATTACCTTGTTTGAACAATTAGAATGGGTGAGATGCAAGGAAAATTGAATTGAGAATTTTCTATAATTTTTTAGTTATGTATTTTTGAGTATGAGTCTTATCAAACCCTCCCCATCCCCCCAGACACTTAGGTAATGGTAACAAGGGTAACAAGGAGAATGCCAAATTAAGGGGGAGGATTGAAATATTTTGAAAAATGATTTTGAAAATGTTTGTTTACTTTTTGAAACTACTTCTTGGAAATTTACTTGCAATTCTTTTAAAGTTTCAAAAACGTCTTTTGAAGAAATTAACTTCGGATTTCTTTTAAATATCTTTTTAAAATTGAAAATGCCCTTGAAAATAAAGATATTTTTTTAATAATAATAAAAAAATGGTTTTGCAAAATATCTTTGAAAAATTATCTTAAAACTTCTTTGAAAATATGCCTTAGAAAAGACTTTTCTTAATTTACATAGTTTCGAAAAGTATGTTTGAAAAAAAAAATTGAAAAGTGATTTGAAAATTCTTAAACATGTCTTTGAAAATATTTTTTTCAAACCTCTGAAAATATTTTTTTAGAGTTCTGATAAATATTTTAAGTGTTCTTTTGATTTGGATATCCCTAAGACACAAAGGAAGTTTAACTTATGATTAACGAGGAATCCTAAGGGCGTGTCAGGTTAAGGAGGAGTCTTAATTGAAAGATTAACTTGTTCCTTTGAATATCTTTGAAAAGTCATCTGGAGAGTGAATCTTTTGAAAATAATTTTTTATCAGTTAATCCTTCTGGAAAAGTTATTTTTATACTTACCAAAGTATTTTTAAAATTTAGCTTTGAAAAATGCTTTAAATCTTTAATGCTTATTTTTGAAAAGATCTTGCATTAAGGCTAAAATTTATTTTTCTTTATTAAAAATATCCTTTTGAAAAACTTATTGAAATTTTCTATATGTTTTGGAAATTTTTTTAAGCTACTTTTGAAAAATTATCTTAGTAATTTTCAAAAATGATTATCCTTTCTATAAACCTTAAACAAATTTTTGAATGTGTTTTTATGGACATAGATTTTTGAAGTTAGGCATTTTGAAATTTTATTTGGCATTGACAGTATTTGAAAATTATTTCATTCTATAACTGATCTTTGAAAATGATTTTATCTTTGAAATACTTACCTTTGAAAAAAAATATATGTTCTTTAAAAATATAACAAGCTTGTCTTGAAATTGTTTTGAAAAATAACCTTGTTCTAGTTCAAATTGGGCTCGCAAAATTTCAACACTTAACCTTAAAAGTGTGCTAGCCAAATAACCAAACTTTGCTACTATATGTTGATTGTGTTATGCATTTCAAAATATGACTTAGATTTGATTCTTTACTCTAGTATATTTAACTGTATGTGTGTGATAGACTAGGCGTGTATTGCTTACTTTGCATTCAAGAACTTAGATGGGTTCAAGCGGAGCATTAATACTAAAATTTATTTTCCTTATTAAAAATATCCTCTTGAAAATTTCCTTATTGAAATTTTCGTCTTTTTAAAATGTCTTGAAAAATAAGTTATTCTAAAAAAAAATACACTTGGAAAATCATTTTAATTTTGCCTTCATAAATCTTGCTTTGAAAAAGTTAAGAAATTTTATAAACAAGATATGCTCCGACTTGAAAATTATTTCTTAACTTAGTTGTTTGAAAATTCACTTACTGTTAAGAACTTATGTTGGCTTGAAAATATTCATCTTTCTAATGGATTTTTTTGCAGTATCATCACTCAAAGTTTACATCTTTTTTGGCATTAAAACTTAGCTTTTTATGGGATACTTTGAACAATTTTATTCTCACTGACTCATTTTTTTTCAACTATTTTTGCTAAAATTTTATTGTAGGTCTCTCCTTTGATCCAAATGTGCTAATTAGTCTCTATCCTTAGTTTTTCTGCCAATACAATGTTGCTTGTGTTTAGATGATGATATTATTGTTTATTTTGATGAATGCCAACGGGGGAGGGTTAAGGGTTATAAGCTAGAAAATTAAAATACTTGAAACTAACTCTGATTTTAGAGCATCTCATTGAATCTTATTATTATTGTTACTATTTCTTTTTAACTTTAACCCAAGTTGTCATTGCATCAAAAAGGGGGAAATTGTTGGTGCAGTTTGCACTAACGATCAAACTCATGTTTTGATGAATGACAAATATGTTAAAGTTAGGGTTGTGATTATTTAACATTGTTGCCGAGTGTACAGGATTGAAAGGCTTAAGAACCTGATACCAGACCGAAGTTTAGGGTGATAGAGTCTTGGCAAAAAGTCCAGGATGGTAGAGTCTTGACAAAAGTCCAGTTGGGTCCGAGGGGCTGACTATTGGCCGAAGCCCAGGGTTGTTGTGTTCTGGCAAAAGTCCAAGGTGATGGAGTCTTGGTCGAAGTCCAAGTTGGTGGAGACTTGGCAAAAGTCCTAGTGGGTTAAGGAGCTTAGTAAATCTGCACAAGGTAAGTGAGGTAAGTCACTGGAGGAACAAATTCCGATGAGGATGAGTCCCAATTGGGAACTTTAAGCGCGGTCCAACTTAGAACCATTTCGAACCTCTAAGTTTAGGCCTTGACTAGATCCTGGTCTTGGGAAGACAGAGTTTATTTAATACTAAATTTATTTAGTCCATATTGTACTTGTACTAACCTGGTGTTGCAGGGTATGTTGTGTTTTGGACTAACATGGTTTTGCAGGGGTTTTTCTATAAAAGTTTTCTCAGATGAATAGTGCCCGAGTCACCTCAGTTTGGACTGGAGGCACCTCAGGTGGTTGAGGACGCCTCACTGAAGATGAGAATTCAGCGAACCAAGGTGCCTTAGTTTGGATCCGAGGCGCCTCAGTTGGGAACTGAGGCACCTCATTTGAGATCTGAGGCACCTTCCAAAGAATAAGCAGCTAGAGCAACGGCTTCGAATCAGGATCAGATTTGTCTGAATTGAGGCGTCTCAGATACCCTTTATAAGGGTGTCTTGTTGAGAGCTCAACACAACAATTGACTCTACATCTTTCAAGCTTATGCGCTCATCCTGCTACTTCCTCTTCTTCCTGCTGTGGCCCTGCTTCAACACGACTACGTCCGGCCACTGTTGGAAGATCAACGTCAACACACGAGCCGATCGAAATTCTACACTTGTGTTGGGTAACGAATTCATTTACTCCTACTTAATCAAGTAGGAAGTGTAGGGTTGTTACACTTCCTACTCATCTTTTGTACTTGATCACTCTACCGGGAGTTTACCGGTAGAGAGTATTAGTGGATTGCCCATCGGAAAGGTCCAAGGGACCTAGGCCTTATAGTAGGAGTCGTCGAAGGCTCCGAAACAAGTAAAACCGTCTTGTGTTCGTGTTGTGTGCTTTTTGCCTTTATTTCCGCTACGCAGACACACTCTCCATTTCTAAAAGTGACATTGGTTTTTAAAAGTCACGTGATTCACCCCTTCCCCTCCTCTCACGTGCAACGGTCCTATAGTTTTCACACGAGCTAAAAAAATTTGTTTTAATTTTCTCAATATTTATCATCTGGAATTGTTTACGCACTGTAGAATATGTGATATACAATCCACTATCTTGTCTTATTGGCTTGTTAATATACAATCCTTATATTTAGCTCATGCATTTGTTTACTTCTATCATGATTTTGTTTAATGCATCATTCCTAGGGGTGTAATTGAACCGAGCCGAGCCGAACAGTAAGAGGCTCGAGTTCGGGCTTGGTTTGTTATCTCTAAGCTCGAGTTTGGCTTGAGTTCGATTCGAACTTTAGTTCTTAAGTTTGAGCTTGGCTCGTAATAAAATTAAATAGCTCGAGCTCGATTCAATAAAAGCTTGTTTAAAAATTAAACGAGCTTAGTTCGAACTCCTTGAAGATAATTAGCTATAATAATTAATAATATATTATTATATTTATTATTTATGTGATATTTAGTTATATATATATATAAAATAATAATAAGAAGAAGAAGATAAACGAGTCTTTTAACGAACACATTCGCGAGCTTCTAAACGAACATGTTCGCGAGCTCAAGAACCAAATATTATTAAGCTCGAGCTCGGCTCGATAATATTTTCGATCTCGAAATTAGGCTCGAGCCTAGCTCGTTAACTTAATCGAACAAACTCGACTGAACTTTTTCGAACCGAGACCCGAATAGCTCGCGAGCGGCTTCACTCGTTTGCACCCCTAATCATTCCTAATTAAGTTGTGATATTTCTGTTTAAAAAAACTTAGAAATCCAAGTTTCGCTTCTCTGTTTAAAAAAACCATAGAAATCCAAGTTTCACTTCTCTGGCTTGGAGTACCTACTATTACAATTTGCATGTACTTTGACAGATATCGCATTTCTTTACTGGATGCGGTGTTTCATTGTTGTTATTTTCCTTCTTGTTTTCAAGTGCTTTCTTTAGTATCACTCACATAACTACTGAATCAGCTATTTTGGTTTCTTAGAAATGGCGGGTCCCCAGTTACTGAAGTGGAGCCATACATACCTTTCAATATTAATCCTACTGGAATGCAGCCTGTTCTTACTACCACATATCTGTTGGCTTTTCCAAGTATTATGGCAAGGTTATTTTTTCTTTTCTTTGGTCCAATCAAATATATCTTGTTCCCTAGAAAAAACGGGATCTGTTTAGATGGTTCCCTGCTTAATTATATTTTTTTTTTTTGCTTCATATATCTAACATAAAGACACCTTTTCTAACAGCATCTTTGGCTCACCGTTTTGGGAAAACTTGAAAGAGATACTAAACCCTGGAACTTCTGTTGGTGCAAGACCATGGATTTATTATACAATTTATGCTTTTTGTGTCTTTTTGTTCAACATATTTGACATTGTAAGTATTTCTCTTCTGATTATTTCTTTAAAAATTATTGGTCCGATTATTTGGGTGTATCTATTTATTTTGATATGCATTTTACAAAGCTACTTTAAAAGTGGTCAAATATATGTTTGTATGGTAGTCGACATGGTTCTAGATTTTGAACCTTGGAGGATCTATAAGTTACATTTGGTGACTAAATAATTTGCTCTCATATTTGTGGTTTCACCAGTTTAAGTAGAATATTTGAAGATATTTATGTGTTATTCTACTAGTTATGTTTGATACTCTTTTATGGATATAAACAACAAGTAGAAATAAAGTCAATTTTACTAGAATTGAAAATGAAAAAAACCATGCAAAATAATTAGTTTGTACCAGATGCAATTACTATATAGCCGCATTAATGTCTCTTACAATGGAATTTTACCTATTGAAAAATATATATTTCATCCATCTGGTGATTGAGTTTGTTTTCTGCTTTAACATGTGCAAACAAGGATTTCTAATTAATATGGTAGGTAAATTCTGAAGGTGCTATTCTTATATTCAAAAAATGGCATATGAATCTGAAAGAGCTGATTTATTAACCAATTTGTTGGCCTATGCTCAAAAAGGGTGTTTAGGTGGAACTACACCAATATTTGCTCTTCCATTTTTTCCATTTATGTCTCATGATTAACCAATTTCCATCCAATTTTTAGGCAAACTTACCAAAAGAGATTGCTGATTACATGACAAAGATGGGTGCCAGGATACCAAACATTAAACCTGGAAAAGCAACCATAGAGTATTTGACAAAAATTCAAACTTCAACTCGATTTTGGGGTATTAATCGCTAGAATATTCCTCACCATATTCAATGCTAGATGATTTCTCTTTATGCAAGACAGAAGCATGTTTTATCTGCGGCTATTGCAGGTGGATTGTTATTGAGTGTGTTGGCTACATCTTCTACCTTGCTTGATCACTATTTACGTCGTATCAATGAGGGATTTGCTGTTGGGCTTACATCAGTTTTAATAATTGTAAGTGCAATTTAATAACTTTGTTGTTTATACAAGTGAGTTATTTAGTTGATAAGCTAAGATGTGAATATGTTGAATGACATTTTTATCATTGTGATGAATACTGGGATTATTTGAGTCACATGCAATTGATTTTGTACTTAATCATGCTTGGGATGGCATAACGAGCACAAAATCTTCAATTTCTTGGTAACATCTTTCATAGTAATCAATACTATCTAGGATGACATATATCTCAACCAGTTTCACACCTCTATACTCATGAGTCATCAAAACCTCAATGGCGAATGAGGTATGTTGAAACCATAGAGCCTCCGTTGTCTACTAATTGTAGTCTTGTTAGACCGAGTCTGAATTGTCAAAATCTCTTTTTTGATTATATCTAGGCACAAAAGCCAATCAAATTAAATAGCTAGTCAAGCGCAACCAGCTGATTTAATCTATTAGATATTATTTTGGGGGGAAATAGCTGAATGATTATGGATTCTCAGTATTTTGTCAGATTCCATGATTTCATATGAATTTATTTTTTACAAACGACATTGTTTAGTAACTGTAGTATTAGTACTGAACCTTTCCAAGTGTCTTTCTCTGATCTATAGCATGCAAAATCTATTCTATCATAAAAGATTAAGTCGTCTCAGTATTTGCATTTTTGTTCGTGGATGCTATTTTGTTCCTGAGGGTAAACTGATCTTTATGATAAGGAAATATTTGTGCTTTTTTCTTATATATACTCGTACTACATATTAGTGTTGTCAAAAGCTCTTGTCAATTTAAGCCGTCAAGGTTGTCTCACTTAAGGCGCTGATTAGGTGCTTGCCCAAGTAAATCGACACACTTGGTAGTAAAACAAATGACTATGTGTTGACCTTGTTCATAGAGATGACAAATGACCGTTATCAGATGAGTCGAACAAACCCATGCATTTTTACAAGTTCTAGAGTGAATTTTATCATATACCATAACATAAGTGCTCATTGAGAAAGGCAAGTAAATTTTGGACAAGGAAAAAAATACTAGGAAAGCAGCATACGGCTTCATAAAGTATATGTGAATACTTCTCCCATATTATTTAGCTTATTTTTCTAGTTAAATAATGATTTCCATATTGGGCACTCATTTGAAACTGTGTAGATTGATGATTATTTACTATTTTATTTCAGGTAGGATCAATTATAGAATTGAGAAGATCATATCAGGCATATAATGTGATGCCAGCTCTGAGCAAAGTTTTAAGAAGATATGGCATTTAATTTCTCAAAGCATAAATGCATCTCAATGAGGTAATCACATGTTCCATAATTTTTCCGCAAAAGAAGTTTTTAATGCACCTTGCTTTTAAAACTTCACTTCTAGTAAAACCAGGGGCTTCGGATCATAATGGTTCTGCTCGAGTATTGCAAAGGCATTACAAAGGTAATGCCTCTATATATCCATGTTCTACCTGTCGCTCATTACGTACGACGAAATTTCAACTTACGTTCTTTTTACTGCCTGCATGAATTTGGACTTGCAGATTTGATGGCATTGCACAAGTGGTAGAGCTACATAAAAGAGGTATGTCATCGGGATTGGTATCTCGAAAAGGATGGAATCAACAATGAGATTGAATACTTGATGAAAAAAGCATTCGCCGAATGATTAATAGGAGAGTATTTCATCAATATATGATCTAAGCAGAAGCATGGAGTTACAAGTGTTGCATTAGCACTGTTCTCATTACTTGCGGAAACAATGTGTTTTCCTAATTTCTGTCTAGAATTGGCGATATGAACTTAAATTTGCAGGGAAAAACAATTTCCTTCGTGATCATAGACTTTTAAATCTGTTCGGCATGGATCTTATTTTGCATGGAAAGTTGTATTACTTTCAACTACTTGTGATGTAGCTTCAACTTGTTTTGCAGGTCAAGATAATTTCCTCAAGTATCTTTTTTTCGTCATCATTGTCACTTTGTTGGTACTATCCTATTCCTTGATGTTCGGTGTATCAATGTTTTTAACCTATTCCTTGATGTTCGGTGTATCAATGTTTTTAACCTCCAACATAGAAAGCTATAGTAGTTCTAATTATTTCATCAATATGAATGTATTTCTATTGTCCTTCGGGAAAGCATAATTTCTTTTGTGATCATAGACTGTCAGAATCTCTTAGCTTGTGACATTCTTTGTTGAACTATTAAACCAAAATGCTCGACAAGATTCTTACCCATTAGGCAATGTCTAGTCAAAAAGTTTGGTGCTAACTTGCTTACAAATTCAAAAGTATATTTAAAATAGCTTTAATTACCTTAAAATGCAAAGGAAACACTTTACACCACAAAACAATCATAATATTAATCATTGTCTTCTTAATAGAAACTGGAAATCAATTTCTATCGAAATAACTGTAGTAAATATGATGGAACATCAAATGTTGGTAGTTAGAACAGTACACCTCTGTTTAATTAGCACCTTAAACATTGGAGCACAAAATAACAACTCATAAATAACTAGCAATTCTTCAACGCCACCTCCATGGAAAACAAATGGAGGGTTCCCAACTTCTGCCATTGTTTTGCTGAAACAAGGCCAGGTTTGGTTGGTCATCACTTGCTGCCCTCTTCTGATTCCTGCTGTTGATCTGGTTTTGGGGCTTCCTTTTCTTTGATCTCATCTCCACCATCCTCCTAGCAAATGGAACATGAATCAGAGTGTTTAGATCTTAGCGAACTTATTTGTTTATATCAATGAACTTGTTTAAGTTAGAACTTTTACTGAGATCAACTAACAATATAATTATTCTTTTAATTTGGGTAAATCATTAAACCAATAAGTGGAAAATATATATATTATCTATTTTTTAAGCATGTTAAAGATAATTTGAAATTCTAAACTTAATGCGCAAAGACATATTTGTAAAATTTGTTTATGAACTATTTATGAGTTTTATTCATAAATATTAATAAGTCAGTCAACTTCAAGAATATATATATATATATATATATATATATATATATATATATATATATATATATATATATCAAATGAGCATTGATGAGCAACCTACATGTTTATCCTAAAGTAGTACAATGCACCAAAATTAAAAATAAAATATAACAAACCGTGATATCAGAAGTCCAAAGGGTCAAATTGTCGCGAAGGAGCTGCATGATCAATGTGCTGTCTTTGTAAGATTCCTCGCCCAAATTGTCCAACTCCGATATGGCCTCATCAAAAGCCTGCGAGAAAAAAGGAAAACAAAACTGTTGTCATCTAGAGATTAATCAGATTTGCGGTTTGGTGATGCAGAGCAATCAAACAGCTTACGTAAGGACACTTTCTCATAGTATTACAAGTATAACTATAGATATCTTAAACAATTTAGCTATCATAGTGTACATTTTGAAAGAAATGAACTAAGTAAGAAGCCATCAAAGAATAAACTTGCGATCACTCTTCCACTAAGGCTATGAGTTGACAGCACTGAAGTTCTGAAATTTGAATATGAAATTTTTATAAATATAAACAGAAAACTTAGAGGAAGATTTGAGCAAAGGGCTATAAAATTTAAGCTTATCAAAAGAAAATGGAAGTATAGTGATTGATCAAACTGTTTATAGGAACTTGGTTTTGACACGAGTAAGTTTTGAAACAACTTTCATTAATAAGATTATACATGGAACATGATCAAGCAAAAAGTCAACCAATTGGAAGATTCAGTAAAGGTATGTTCTCTCGTAGTTTATTCCATCTGACTTGTCATATCATAGAAAGAGCACATTGCAAAGCATAGACGCCCTAATTCTAGGACAAAGTTCCAGACTTGAAATTTTGGAAATTTGTATGGAAACTACTACTTCTCATTCTATCCAACCATACAATCATATACGTTAAGAAGATTCTATTATTAAGGACTGTGCGTGAGCATTAGTCATGAACAAATGCATCAATTCATGACAGGTAATCATCTAGCAAATTATGTTCAATAAATGCACTAAAAACAAAAGACAAAAATTAACTATCTAACCTGTTTAGCAAGGCTGCAAGCACGGTCTGGAGAGTTGAGAATTTCATAGTAGAACACAGAGAAATTAAGTGCCAATCCCAACCTAATCGGGTGGGTTGGGGCCAGTTCAGCCAGGGCAATATCCTATATATTCCACAAAGTTGATGAAGTAGATAATAGGAAATTAAGAGGAAAAATAATAAACAAACGGCAATCATAAAAATATTTTTGCATAAAAAAAAACTAAATTGTCAAGACAAAGCAGATCCCAAAACACACATATGAAGTTTTCTAAAAAGCTATAAATGAAACCAATAATAACAAAACATGCTCACAAAGTTGATGAAACTAAATAGCAGGTAATCAAAGACAGAGGAAAACAATAAACAAAGAGTAAAGTCTTTCAAAATCTATAAACGAACCACCGGTAATAACACAACATGTAGATTCTCAAACAAGAAAATAAACCTGTGCAGATTTATAAGCTGCTAGAGTACTTTCAGCAGCCTCCTTCCTCTCATCCCCAGTCTTGAATTCAGCAAGGTACCTGAAGAGAGTACAATATTCAAAAGCTAATTTAATAACCTACCAAAAAAAAACACAATATGCACATAGCTTGAGGATTTCCCATCACCATTTACCTGTGGTAGTCACCCCTCATCTTCAGATAAAACACTTTTGAATCTGCAGATGTGGCAGAAGGGACAAGGTGGGAATCGAGCAACTTCAGAATTCCATCACAGTTCTTGGTGAGCTCAGCCTCGATATTGCTTTGGTACTTCTTGATCAACTTGGCATGGTGTTCATTCCCACGGCTCTCCTCTTTCTGCTCGATCGAAGAGGTGATGCGCCATGAAGCCCTACGTGCGCCGATGACGTTCTTGTAAGCCACGGAGAGGAGGTTGCGCTCCTCCACTGTCAGTTCCTCAGATCCGAGACTCGTCACCACCTTCTCCATGAATTCCGCCATCTCTTCATATCGCTCCGCCTGCTCGGCCAATTTAGCCAAGTATACATTCTCCTCCCTGGATAATTCTGTAGAGGACATTTCTGCTTTACCTTCCTAAAAGTTACTTGTCAATCTGCAACAGAAAAAGGACTAAATATAAATTTACACTTTTCGTTATTCCTCCATCTAATACATGCCATCCATGGATCGAGAAGCAAGAAAACGAAGAACACTACCAACAAAAGATTCATAGATTGGGGAATGAAAGAACAGATTCAAAACTACCAAGTTCTCGAGAAAACATAATAGAAAATCAAAATTTCTCAGATAAGACAGACAAGTAAAATCAAAGAACATAATCAAATAATGGGACAAGAAATTGCAAGATGTTCCGATAGCTCTCAATTTGGGGAAGAAATAGCGAAGTTGGTGGCCAAAATGGTTTAGAACAAACTCAACGCTACCAACCTTTGCCAGGAAACATCACGAAATCTAAAATTTTAAAAGGAAAACAGTCAAAAACTAAAATGAAACAACATTTCAAATGAATGTGACAACGAGTTGTGAGATCGTGCTCATCGCTCTCAAATATGGAGAAGAAATAGAGAAGTTAATCGGCGACAATGTTCGAAACAAATACAAAGATCAAAAGCAGAAGAAATGCAAAGGAGAAGAAATAGCCGATGTAAACATTACCTCAGAACTCGAAGGGATCGAAGAACGGAAGACGATCGCTAGGCCTCACCGAGAGTCTTCGCTTTTCAATTTGTGGTCTGTTTAAATTTGTAGGAATGATTTCGAGAGAAATAAGGATCTAAATAACTTAAACATGTACTCGCAAATGAACACCGATTATTCAAGCGGGGCCCAAAGTTTACAGCAATTGTGAGTAAGGTAAGCGATGGAGTACTATTACCAAGTAACGAAACATTGATGAAATAAGAAAAGCAAATCCGCGCATTTATCGGTCAATGGGCCATCGAGGTGTTGACACCTGACCGTCAATAACGACGATCCGGTGGCAGCCTAACCGGAAATAATGTGGGGCCTACTTATGTCGGATTACCCGAAAATATACTCGGTGTCTAATGGATCATGTGTATCGGCCCCAGCGCTTCAATATTGAGCGGACGCGCTTTTAAATTGCTCATATTGAATGGGCTCATACAAAAATCTCCATATATTGCCATAATTAAATTACACCTAATTATTCATAGATTTTTAAAAAAATTAAAGAAAAACTTTTTTTGTATTGAATGATGTGGTAGAATCTTACTATCCCAACTGGTCCATGTGCTTAAAAATCAGGTTGAATTATCGGTCAACGTTTAAATCAAAATGAATTAGACACGACGCAAAAAGCATTAAATTTGACCTAACAAGAATTCAAATGTGATTGAACCAAGAAATAGAGTTTGCTCGGGATAAGTGTGCTATGGGAACTCAGCCTTGGTCGTCAACATCATCTCTATTTCGGCCTCAGATTTCGATATCATCCATGTCTCAGCGTTAAATCCCGACATCAACCCTAACTCAGCTTCAGTCCTCGATATCATTCATATTTCAACCTCAATTCTTGACGTCATCTATGCCTTATTCTCAGATCTTGACATCCTCCATGTCTCAGCCTCAAACCCCAATATCCTCCCTGTCTCGGTCTCGATCGTCGACTTCGAATATCCTCAATGTCATTCAATATCAACCTCATTTCCTCATCCGTCCTTGGATCGAGCCCACATGCCGCTGAAAGCGCGCGAAGGGCATGTGGATAAGAAGGCGATGTAACTGTCTCATTAATGAGACTATTTCTTCTGAGAATGTGGGCAACGATTATGAATATTCTAGATCATATAGCACCGGATGAATAAAGAAGTGATTAAGTAATTGTCAAATCTCCTTCAAATACATGTGCTTAGTGAATGGAGAGGCAACTAACAGATGTCAAATCTGATTCCTTCACTGGCTCATATAGAGGAGAATGCGACACCTGACGTGAAGATGCTCCTTTGACAATTATATAAATATTATAAAAGGTATATTGAAGGGACTCTTCGGCTCATAAGCTCTCTTCCTCCTCTTCCTCTAATTTCATATTTAAACAAATTCTATTCCCACAAGATAGATGATGACTAGTATATGAGACGTTGTTGCCATGAGGTTTGGGGTCAAATCATTACAAAGTCAGGTGTCTGCTCTCCTTATGCGCTAGTTATTATCCGGACTAGTAGCTCCCGTAATTTACTCCTCCGTGTTGGCTATGGAACAGATTAACGGAGTGTCCATTCTAACTTAAACGTCGGAATGATATATCGGGATCCATCTCTAGCATAATTGTAACTCTCTTTTGGAGTATTTTTCAAGTCTTTTCATCTCCTGCACCAACGATCTTCGAAGCGAGCGCACATAAATTTATTCATTGACTGATTACTTGATTGCCCATCATAGTCAACCAATACAATAAACAAAACACAAATCTTAGTATCAAATATGTATCATTAATTTTATATATATATAAGTCGTTTTTTTAATATATATACTCAACGTTCTACTTTAAAAAAATTCAACAATGTTAAAACTAAAAATATATTTAGATGACTATCGAAGCTACAACCTACTTGTGGAAGATGATGTCATAAGATGAAACACATTGATATAACCATAAAGATCGACTTCATAATCATATCCTTCGCTCTATGTAAGATTAATGACTAATAATTACAATAATGTACTTATTCATACAAAATTATGTCTTTTCATCGAGTTCAAATTCCTAAAGTTTCTGCTCCTCGTTGGCTTCGTCGACCCAAGTTGCAATTGCTAAAGTGTGTCGTCCCCCGCAGGCAACAAGCTTAGCACTCCATCGACCCTCGGAGTCGTTGAGGTCTTTCCGGGGCGGCAAGTTGATCGGCACCATCGTCGGATGGCCGGTTGTAACCTTCTTCCCATAACCTAAGCGCCCATGGTCGCCTCTTCCAAACTGTTTCCACATTCAAACTGATGAGTGACTTTCCCAGACAACACTGAACAAGTTTCGAATACGTACCGAGTACATTCGCCCATCGAGAGTCAACGCTACTGAATGAGTGCCACCACAAGATACCTGAAATCGACAAGAACGAACACAGCTTGATTCGAGGTTGTATGGAGGAACAAATTGCTGGTGCGTTAGTTTTTTCGATGATAACCAATTTACCTGGACGATGTTTGCTCCAACTAATAGTTGAACTTTCTGTGGAACCATTTTGCTACTCTTATCATCTCCAAATCCAAGCCTTCCATGTTCCCCTCTTCCCCATGCATATACCTTTCCAATTAGCAACAATAATCTTAACGTTAAGCACTGATGTTTCTTTTAACAATATTCCACAGTACAGACCGGCATGTCGGTCCCCACCGTGGTGCCGCCTAGCGCCGACTAGGCGGTAGTCCTCCGTCCGACTACCGCCTAGCGATTTTTACAACCTTACTTGAGGTTACTGAAGAATGATGAATTCAATCCTGTTTGTTTATCTTTAGGCAAGATTGGACTAAGAATGATGGGAATACTACCTCTCCTTCATCTGTTAGTGCAGTTGAATGCCAACCACCAGCAGCAATGTCGACCTAGAAAGAGAAAAGCAATCGATTGAAAAACACAGAACTTGACAATCCACCAGACATTCTAACCAGGGAGTCAAAATGTGCATAAACTTGCTCTAATGAACTAATGTCTATTACTGGAATTGTGAAAAGTGAAACTGAAATCAGACAAGAAGAAAAAACCAGAAAATTTTCGATCAAAGCCCTTACGGGTCGATATGGGAAGCTATAATAGTGAAGGCAAGACAATTTACCAATTGTCCCTACCATGGCTAAATATATGCAGATGCTCACTAAAAAAATGTCATGCCCAAAAGAAGGAAAAAAAAGCATTAGATTAAGATCTTACTAGTATTTCATAATTCATTTTACTAATTAGGTAATTATCAGTGTAATAAGATGGCTCAATGTTTCACTGTGCAGAGTGTAATTGCAAAAATGAATGTGTTAAAAGTTCTCTTTGGTTTGAGAAGAGTGCCCTCTTGTTAAATACCAAAGCCTCCGTGTGAACAGAAACATGATAACGAGACCTTATTCTTGGATTCCTTTCGACAATGAACCAAGGAGGTCGGTAAAGACAAAGTACTTGAACTGATATGCCTCTATATAAAGACCAAGGATGTGAAATGACTTGAAGGTACTTGAAATGACCAAGGAAGTGAACCAATATAGCCTTAACGTAGAGTCAATAGCGGCTATAACATAGGTTAGTTGATTCCAACTAGTTTTTGACAAACAGTTCCATTGTTGTTGTATGCTTGGAAGGTTCAACTTTAACCTTTACTACAGTCAATTGTTGCATGCTTGGAAGGTACAACTCAACCTTTACTACTATGTAATTGCTTTACAAAGACGTGGATAAATTATAAATTCACTGAAGCAATATCAAACTAAAAGGACGAGTTGAAAGAATCAATCAGGTCCTTAGGAATTTTTATGCTTGAATTTAGAAATACAGAAATCATGACGGTCTTTCTGTTACTCATCAAAATGGATAATAGCACAACAGAAATTTTAAGGGATTACCTTTGGATTTAATGGTTGACCAGATGAAAACACATGAAGATTACCACAAAAACAATCGGAGGAAGAAATGTGATTATATTAGTGTAATGGAAGAAACGAAAGTCTAGTTTCCCTAAATGGAACAAAAGTCCAATGTCCTAACACTTTGATAAACTTAATTATGCATTTTGGACAGGAGCCAAAATCCGCTACAGGAAGGCGAGATGACAAGGTTTATCCATTCCGGTCAGTATGCAAAATAGACGATGTGAACCTAGGAGTAATATCAGATAAGAGATTTCTCAACGTGTACAAGGCCGAAAGTAGGATACATTGCTAAAATTTATAGTTTTGAGCTTTCATTTTGTTTGGTTTCATTGGTAGATTTAGCAAATGATGGCTAGAAACTAGCCATCATATAATGCCCAAAAAAAAGGGATCCCACCTATATCTCAAAACTCAAACCTAAATAAAAGGAGCAATATATAAATAATTGAGAAGTTTGTATTACGCACCAAAGTAAGGCTAGATAAACCCCAAACAGGAACAGGTTGTGATCGTGGTTGAGTATCACCAGTTCCTAGCTGACCATATTCATTATTTCCCCATGCCCACAAGGTTCCATCCTCTTGAAGAGCCAAATTGTGAAATGCACCAACAGCAATCAACTTGACACGATCAAGGCCTTGCACACGTACAGGGGTTGAAATCTGTGTACTACATACAAAGAGGGGGACAAAAAGTAGACTTTGTAACTACTCCAGAATTTCTTTTATATATATATATATATATATATATAGAGAGAGAGAGAGAGAGAGAGAGAGAGAGAGGATGCAAGAAAGAACATACATATCTCCAGGAGGCCATGGTTGCCCCCAAGTCCAGACGTGGCCATCTTGAGTTAGTACAACCGAGTGTGTCCCTCCAGCAGCAACCTGGGATCATATGAAGCTAATTCAGAGAAAATTTCTAACCAACTCGAACTGCGCATGTATGTTATTGGTGAGGCATAATGATTTTAGTAGCCAGCATAAGGATACTGGTTGTGGAACCATCAAGACCAAGAACTATGAAGCTTAAGATGAGAATCGTTTGAGAAGAATTGCCAATAAAATAACTACAACATTATTCAATTCAGATAAAACATGAAATTTCACACATTATTCTATAACATTATTTGCCTATCAAACATTTGTATAGTTTGAAGTAGTGAAAAGGCCTGCAAATCTAAAAGAAAACAAACTTCAAACATGAATTTAAGGCTTTACAAGCTATTATAGTTGGAGTTTTTAGGTTAAAAACTTACTCTGAAGCACGACAAGCAAGAAAATTTGAGAGATACTTGACAGGTTACTCTTTAGCTTCATTAGCAAGAAAAATTGGAAACAACCACAACAGCAGTTTGCTGC
Organism: Boesenbergia rotunda; assembly: GCA_024364735.1. NCBI lineage: Eukaryota > Viridiplantae > Streptophyta > Magnoliopsida > Zingiberales > Zingiberaceae > Boesenbergia > Boesenbergia rotunda. The sequence goes on from JAGFNQ010009570.1 coordinate 47,333, forward strand.
AGCTGTTCAGTTGCTCATATTGTTATAACTGAGACGCCAAGTCACAAACAAACTTTAGGTTGAATTAAGGTTACTAAAACTTGAGCAACTTCATACTCGGCACCCTCGCAGATAAAGTAGATTGGAAAGTGAGACAATTTGTGAGGGCATCTCACAAACAAATATTTGTTAGATCTGCTGCTGACCGACACTTCGATTTGAGGTGAAGAAATGACGATGTGGAATTATTAACCAAAAAAACAGAAATACTAGCATGCTCTTATCACACAGAAAAATAAGCCACTCCTTAAGAATGATAACCTCCGAGACAAAGGAGTGTTCACATAAGATCCTACCAAAGAACTCTCCTTGGGAATCTTAATAAATATTATTTTGTATACACAGAAAAAAGAAATTACGAGGCCCTTTGCTTTCAGTTTGGTAAGCCTGCTTCATAATGTCTAGAGGATCAAGATATTGGTTGGAGTTTATAGCTCCTAGTTCATAGTCAGAAAGAAATAATAATATTTAAAGAGAACATTTGTGAATGTTGGAGTGTAATCATTTAACCAAGTAAACACTTATCTGAGAAGGATAAACTTTAGGAAAGAATTAATCTATACATTTTTATTTTTAACATACTGAAACAGTTGTATTCTCAGCGGTCCCATATCCCATTAAAAAAATCTATATCCGACAGATATTAATCTGATACAGAAATTTGAATGGCAGGAATTATAGTTTATTAGTTTATGCAACTTGCTGACTTGTTTGTTTGTAGTGGAACAAAGGCGAAAGGCGGTAGGCCATAAAGTTCATGATTAAAATAAGGTAAAGACGTGTCCACATAATACAACATGAACAAAGCTAAAAAGCAAAGTGCATAGTGTTTCTCCTTGTTACCTGCCGAACAGAGAGCTTAGGCGCGCACCTCTGAGGAATTACAATGTCCCTCCTTAATGCTTTGCTTCCATCTTCTTTTCTCTCCGGCTCCTCCCCACACTGCCCATACTCATTTCCACCTGTCCTCCACATTGCACAATGTAAGATGCTGTCTCATTCAACATCGAATTTCCCAATAAATAAAACTTTTACTATTTTTTATCATACCCCAAGCATAAGCCCGGCCTTGGTTGTCCGCAGCCAAGCAATGCCAACCGCCAATTGCGGCCTGAAATAAAGAGCCGATGGACAAAAAAACCAACAAGGACCAAACGGCATTTCGTCGAACGAGTTGAGCGCATGAAACGAAGGTGAAATATTTCTTTCCCAATCGTGCAATACCTGAACTATCTTCACACCGGATAGGGCCTCCACGAGGCTCGGGACGCTCTCCGTCTTCTTCTCCGGAGGATGGCCCAGAGTTCCCCTTTGATTCCATCCCCATGTGTAGAGCTGAAAAATCACAAAGTAAGAAAACGAAACATATCGATAGAAATGGGAAAAAACACCCAAAAAAAAAAAGGACTTTTGGAGGGAGCAGGAGTGGAAAGTAGAGACTTGGCCGTTGCCGCAGATGGCGAGGGAGTTCCGACTGCCGGCGACGACAGCTACGACGTTCTTGGGCTCGAGGGAGGTGATGCTGTGAACCCAGTCCTTCTCTTCCCAGTCCCCCATCCCAAGTTGCCCATCCTCGCCCGATCCCCTTAAACCAAACGGGGCATTCAGCCAGAAGTAAACAAAAGCAAGTCATGTAGTACGAATTCACGAAGAGAGAAAGAGAATTACCATGCAAGGACGACGGAGTGCTCCGATTCCATGAACAAGGATCAGCAAACGAGCGATCTTGAGGCGTCAAAACTCGAATCCAAGCGGCGGCAGAATTGTCAGAAATCAGAATACACAACTCCACTAATGAAGGAGTAATAAATAGACATATCGCATATGGGGTAATTTTCAAAAAGACCATAAAATTTTCACTAATTCTAAAATACCTTTTAATATTTTAACTTAATTATAAAAATACCCCTAGGTATCTAAATTTAATGGATAAAATAGTTAATATTTTGCGAATAATAAAACGTTAATGGCCATTTTACAAAATGTATTAAATCTTAAGAGCTATATTAATAATTCCCCTGACTTGGTGGTTATTCTTTAATTTTTAATAAAATTTTTTTAAAAAAAACATGTTCTTTTAACAATTTACTAAATTTCAAAAATAAAATGATAAAAATTGATATGAGTATATCAGTAATACTGATGTGCGTGACAAGACTTTAGTCATTAAATTAAATTATCTTAACAATTTTTATGTTGTATTTGTATGTGTCTTGTTGCTATCAATTAGATCAACAGAAGTTGCATTGGAATCAAATTCCACTTGTCACTTGACCATGTGGAATGATCACAGCTGGCTTACACTTACAACAAGTGGAATGCAAACGTGGGAGGTAGAGTTGAGGGGAAATACATTATTATGTCTTTTTTTATTATTTTTCTTATTTATATGCCTAAAATATTATCATTCTCATTTATATCTTTCCTTCATTAATTTTTTCAAATAATATCTCTATCATTAATTACTTTATAAATATTAGACGGAACATGTATTGTACACTTGAGTTAAAAAAATCCAAATTAGCGTCATTCATTTGGCATAAAGAAACCCTAGCTTTATAAATTGATGCTTCCCCTCTGTTCTAACTTTACTTGTGGCCATCGATTTCTCTCCGATATCAATCGACAAATTGAAGGAGACAACCATAAATCTCATTTGACATCTATAAGTATTATATTATTGATGAAAAATTTTGATAAATTTCGTTATTATAATTGATGCTTTGGTGAATATTAATCAGTATGTTATTTAATTTTTAATGCATCAGACTTGTTTGAATTAAAATTTCCTTTACTTTAGTTAATGTATGTGTGGACATGAAGTACACTTGTGATTTCTCAAAAATTTTCAAGAGATCTGTCCCATTTTTTATATATATTTGTTTCGGAAGGAATCGACGCAGACGGTCAGTCACCAGAGTTCAGCCCATGAGGATAATGACGAGAGAGGAAGAACTCTCACCCTACGAGATTAACACGAGCGTTAATAGTAACACGCCGGATATTATCCGGCGGAGCCCACTTCGACGCTCAAGTTAGTACGAGAATATCTAAGAGAGAAAGAGCTAAGGAGAAGTATGAGTAAAATGAGCGTAACCCCCTTACCTGGGGGGTTGGAGTATCTTTTATACCTGAGGTGGTGGTCACACATGTTCCCATGCTCTTCTCCACGCCCCCTCAATTGTCGGTTACTGGATAATCCTTGTAACGGTCCTTGTAGCAATTAAATCTAGGTCGTTGCGATAATTAAGACTTTAATGGTCACATATTATTGGTCATGATTATCCCATAATTATTTGTGGTAATTATCCGCAGATTCACAAAAAGGGGACGGTTACTTGAGGTTGGGTCATCGGATAGGATGATCCTTGGGCTGCGCTATCCGAGGTGATCTCGGAGTCCTTTGGCCCAGGAGGGTCTCGGGCGTCTGTCTTCCCGAGGTGATCTCGGGGCCCTGACCTCCCGAGGTGATCTCGGGCATATGTTTTTCTGAGGTGCTTTCAAGTGTAGGCTTGCCCGAGGTGGTCTCGAGAGTCTACCTACTCGAGGGGGTCTCGGGAATCAAAGAGAGAGAGTCGTTCAGACTCGGTGGACCTTGGCACATAGCTTCTTCAGTCCATATGTCAACCACGGGGTGTTCAACCCCATCACAAGTCTCTCCTTTCAAGTCTAATTGAAGGAAGTGTGACTGACTGATTAGACTAATGGTATAATGAAGAAGCTATGTCGTGGTGGGTCCTTACATCCATTATTTCTTGGCGGCCTACCGGGTTCGAGGAATCAAAACATTCATCCCTGGACTCTAAAACGGCTTCTTGAATCGGTCCAACATTTCTGCGAGTTTCGAGGTAGCGTCATGATAGCTGTCCAAGGCCCTTTACAAGCGCATAGGGTCTCTTAATGGCGACAAGGTGGTCTGACGAATGTAGCCTCGTCACGTACTCCGCCATTCTCTGCGCGGCGATCTCCCACTGATACGTACTGCAGGGCCATACGAAGCGACGACCGTAAAGGATGGTGTCGCCTCGAGATGCACAATCAGCTCCCTTGACGTGTCGCGCTCCTATTGCTCACACGAGGGTGACTTCTCTCTATAAAAGCGGGTGCAACGGCGCCCTTCCGCCTTCTTGCCCTATCTGCTTTCAACATCCTCATTCACCTTTTGCTCCTCCTACCGCTGCATCCCCTCCCAGTGTAGGTCTTCTTCCTCTGTTTTCTCCCTTCATTCACCATCATGAGTCCAGTAGAGAAGAAGAAGAAGACCCGAGGTGAGAGTGAAGATCCCTCAGAGGAACAGACCTATTACCCGGAGTGGTATGATACCATCTCTTATAGGGTTAAGTTAGAGACCCTCCAAGCCGCCTGCAAGAAGTATGGTATCCCCGCGGACTTAGAGGTGGAAGTTCCTGCGTTAGGTCAATCACCCATAGAACCTTCTCTAACTTTTTTTACTTTTTTCCTAGGGCATGACATTCCTCAGTGGAGTGCGTCATACTGCCATGGAAGTCGCAGTACCTCATCAGCGGCTCTGGCTACTGGGTGTCAACTGTCTCTACCAACTTTCACTTACCAGCCCACTGTCTTTCCCTAGGCAAAGATCTTTTCCCCGGGCTAGAGCCTGAAGTTCCCTCCTCTCTGACCGTACAACGGTCTAAGCAGCGACCCCGGCTAGTTCCTTGCAGTGGGCGTGTTGCACTTCTTCCACGTTGACGTGCTTGACAAAACACCCTAGCAAATCATCGAAGCTGGTAGGTGGCTTCTTCACCAAAGATTGGAAGAAATCCCCTTCAGAGAGCCCCTAAGTGCAGGCGCTGACAAGGATCTCTGATGTCACGGTCGGCACATCCTGCGCCACTCGGTTGAACCGCTGGATGTAATCCTTGAGCAGTTCTTTAGGCTTCTGCTTAAGGGAGAATAAGTTTAACTTCGTCTTCTGATAACGACGACTGCTGACAAAATGGTGAAGGAAGGCGGTTCTAAACTCCAAGAAGAAGTTGATAGAACACTGGGGCAGCCTCTGGAACCATCGCTGGGCGGGCCCTGATAGGGTGTTCAAGAACACCCGACACTTTACACCATCAATGTACTGGTGCAGGAGTACCGCGTTCTCGAACTTATAGACATGATCTTCCAGATATGTCTTTCCGTCGTAGTCGGCAATCCCAAGCCCACGGAATGCATCGACATGGGATCTTCCACAATCTCCCGTGAGAAAGGAGTAGAGGATGCCTTTGGGAAGGCCTTAGTTCTTCCCTCTTCCCTAGTCCTTCCTCCTGTTTTAGTGCGCTGGAGGCTACTAAGTTGACCTTCTCTAAATCTCCTAGAGAATCCCGCTGGTGTATCGGGATTGCTTCGACGTGTCCCACCGGTGGTGAGACGGATCTCTGTTGTTGGGGATGCGAGGTGGAGATCTTAGGGATCTCCCCTTGCACAGAAGCTACCCGCCGTTGGCGGCCTGCTTGATTTGGTACTATTCAGGCGCACCTTTGACAGCATTGGCTATCAGGCGATCTAATTCCTCTTTCGTCAAAACGATGGATTGTCCCTCCGCCTCTGCCATCGGTGCTCCTTCTGGTGCTTTGATAGTTTCCCACAGACGGCGCTAAACTTGTTCCGGAAGGAATCGACGCAGACGGTCAATAACCAGAGTTCAGCCCACGAGGATGATGACGAGAGAGGAAGAGCTCCCACCCTACGAGATTAACACGAGCGTTAATGGTAACATGCCGGAGATTGTCCGGCGGAGCCCACTCCGACGCTCAAGTTAGTACGAGAGTATCTGAGAGAGAAAGAGCTAAGGAGAAGTATGAGTAAAATGAGTGTAACCCCCTTACCTGGGGGTTGGAGTACCTTTTATACTGAGGCGGCGGTCACACGTGTCCCCACGCTCTTCTCCACGCCCCCTCAATTGTCGGTTATTGGGTAATCCTTGTAACGGTCCTTGCAGCAATTAAATTCAGGTCGTTGCGATAATTAAGACTTTAATGGCCGCATATTATGGGTCATGATTATCCCATAATTATTGGTGGTAATTATCCGCAGATTCACAAAAAGGGGATGGTTACTTGAGGTTGGGTCATCGAATAGGATGATCCTTGGGCTCCGCTACCCGAGGTGATCTCGGGGTCCTTTGGCCCGGAGGGTCCCGGGCGTCTGTGTTCCCGAGGTGATCTCGGGCATATGTTTTTCTAAGGTGCTCTCAAGAGTAGGCCTGCCTGAGGTGGTCTCGAGAGTCTACCTACCCGAGAGGGTTTTGGGAATCAGAGAGAAAGAGTCGTTCAGACTCGATGGACCTTGTGGTGCAATCAACCCAAGTGTGATCGGGTAGATCATGGGTTTTGATATGTGTGTCAATATAATTAAGTTAGGTTTTTATGTTGATTTGATATGTGTACTTGAGTCGTGCAGGACTTGGTACATCACACATGGAGTAACAAAGTGAAGCATCCGAGGGACGAGAGCCAAGGAAGAGGACTTCAAGGGCAAGCCGGGGAAGTAGACTTAAAAGGTATACGCGAAGGATGGCATGGAGGCAAGCCATGGGCTTGTGTTCGCATCCAAGGGACGAGAGCCGAAGGAAGAGAATTTCAAGGGGCAAGCCAATGGAGTGGACTTCAAGGTATACGCGAAGGATGGACTTCGGAGTGAGTTTAAGTGACCTTGTAAGCTGGGCAGTCGACTGCAAGAGGAGACAGTCGACTGCTAGCGCAGAGTGGAAACTCACATAAAGATCAGTCGACTGATCCAGACAACAGTCGACTGGTCTGCTTTAAAATAGAGTCGTTAGGCTAGCCGTTGGCTAACCATTGGCTAGGGATAAGTCGACTGACCCTGGGGGCAGTCGACTGATGTCGGGGTGGCTATTTATTTAACAACCCTCTCCACTATTTAAGTGGGAGCTTGAGACTTGGAGAAGGTTAGCTCTTCATTGTAAGATCTTCTCTCTGGTATTCAAGTGCTCAAGCTCCAAGTGCTCATCTTCCTCCCCAAACCGTAACTCCATCTTGTAAGGAAGAAGAAGGATTATGAGAGGTTGTTCTCCATCGAGAAAGAGAAAGACTTAGCCGGAGATTGTCAGGGCGTGATCCACCGAAGGATCAAGGGTTCGTCTACCTCAAGGACACACCATGGAGTAGGAGCAAGAAATCTCCGAACCACGTAAACCGGTAACGTGTTAGCATTGTTTGTTTTAATTGTTAAGCTTCCGCTTGTGCTAACATTGTAGGAAGAATTGCGAATTGGGGTGACCGAGCTATTCACCCCCCTCTAGTCGTGCCATCGATCCCAACAAGTGGTATCAAAGCGCAAGAACGCCTTCAACGGACTAACCGCCGAGAAGAGCAAATCATCGAAAATGGTCGGCTCGCACATCCAACCACCAAAGTTTGAAGGAGAATTCGCGTGGTGGAAGAAAAGGATGGAGATATTTTTCAATATCGATTTTGATATTATACTAATCATGGAAAACAGTTTTGAAGTACCCAGGGATCACGAAAATAAGCTTCTTGAGAAGATAAGGTGGAGCAAGAAGCAAAGAGATGATTACTTGGCAAATTCAAAAGTCTTGCATCATCTATTAAGTGTGCTCCCCCAACAAGAAGTCACAAAGATTGGGAGCTATTCAAGTGCTAAAGATTTGTGGGATAAGCTAATAGAGCTTCATGAGGGCACTTCGGAGGCAAAAATGGCAAAGAGAGATCTTCTTCGATCCCAACTCAATAATATCAAACTTGATAAAGGGGAGAAGGTATCAAATTTACATGCTAGATTTAAGGAAATACTTAATGGACTAACAAGTGTAGGAGAACAACTATCCAACCGAGACATCTTGATGAAAGCCATCAATGCATTTCTAAGAACATCAAATTGGAGCTCAATGGTGGATTCGTACTACATGTCCAAGGATCTAGAGAGAACTTCTTTAGAGGAATTCTTCTCAACCATGGAGCTTCACGAAACTCGAGTTGGAGGTATAATTGAAGAGGTATACAAACCAAAGAGCATCGTCCTTGTGGCAAACAAGGGAAAAGGTAAAAAGAAGAAGGCTTCCTCATTCGATTTCGAGGAGTCAAGTGCATCAATGGATAGTGATGTGGAAGCCTACATGGTAAGAAAAATGAGAAAAGCATTTAAATATTTTCTACTAACAAATCTCATGGTAGGAAAGGGTCAAGGAGCAAAAGTAGAACAAGGAAGATAATTTGCTACAATTGTCAAGGAGAATGACACATGAGAGATGAATGTCCCCTCTTGAAGAAGAAGGAAGGAAAGAAGAAAGAAAAAAAGAAGAAATCAAAAGAGAAGGGGAAGAAAGTGCAAAATTTGAAGGCTACATGGGATGATTCATCCTCATCGGAGGAGGAGGAACATCATGTATCCCATTTCGCACTAATGGGAATTGACGACATTGCCTCCACGTCATCCGAATTTGAAGAAGAAAAGAGCTCAAGTGAAGATGAAGGGAGCTCAAGTGAAGGGGGAGGCTCAACTTCGGAATCGGACGTCTCGGTAAGTGAGGTATACAATTTACCCACTTCTACTCTTGTAAAAATAATTTCTAACACTAATGATGATTTGGTTAAGGCTAGAACAAAAATTAAGAATTTAAAAAATGAAATTTGCATGCTAAAGGAAAAATTAGAATAAATAAACATTAAGGATGATGTGTATGTTTCTTCTTCTATTTCAAATGACGCATCTTTAGAAGAAGAAAATAAGGAATTAAGGGAAAAGGTAGATAGTCTTACCAAAGCCCTTAGAAAATTTGAAATTGGCTCAAAGACACTAGATATGATCATTGAGAGCCAAAGGGCAAGTTTTAAGAAAGAGGGATTAGGTTTTGGGAAGTCTAGCAATGGAAAGACCTATCATTGCCTACTTGCTAGAGGACAAGTAAAAACCAAAACCCTAAGTAAGAAATGGATCCCCAAGGAGTACTTGGTCAACCCAATTAGGAAATATTTCTATTGGGTACCAAAGTCAATCCTTAAGGATTAGAGGATTTGGGTTTAGTCAACCATATGGTTAAAATTTCAGATTTTTGAAATTCAGTTGACTTGAGACATTAAGGGGGAGTATGTAACTCATAGTAGAAATTCTTGATAAAATAGGCTAAATAAGACTTACCGTTAAAATATCTTATATTACTTTGCTTTATGATTGTATTCATGCATATGAGATATTAGGATGATACATATAACTCACTTATACTTGTTGCATATTAATGAGTTATTGGATGTATCACATTAGTGATAATAGACCAACTATGGGAAAAGTAAATATTTAATTAATGGACATCTTGCTCATAGATCATAGTTGGACATTTCAAATGATTTGAAAATATTTCTGTATTTTAGTTGCTATGGCATAGGTTTTCAAAACACATGATTTCAAAACTAGGATTTAGTTTTGATACAAAGTTGGTTGTTTTCAAAGAATTTGAGCTTTGGTCAAAAAGTCAAACATATTTGGATTTTTCTTGAAAATATATTTTTCTCTGTTAGAAAATATCACAAGAAATATGTTTACAAAATTTCATAATTTTTTGAATTTTATGAAATTTTCTATGCATTTCTGAATTTCAGCTCAAAATGCTGAAATTTAAGACTGATACATATCAGTCGACTGGTCCAAGGGACAGTCGACTGGTCCAAGGGGCAATCGACTGAATATTATGTGACTTAGTTATTCGAAGCCACCAGTCGACTGGTAACTGACTCAGTCGACTGGCACTTGTAGTTTCTGATTTCTGGGTATTTTCAGAAGATGAAACTTGTCTCTAATTGATACCAATGGGTAATATTGCTTGTAGCAATCTTTTTGATGGTGTCAAAGGGGGAGAATTGAATGGTTTAAGTTAGATTTTAACTTAATTCTTTATGGTTGTGCTAAAATTAAAAATTATGTGTTAAAGCATAGGTTAAGGGGGAGGATGCATGTTTATGCTTCTTAATTTGCTATGTTTTTAATTTTCAATTGTTATCTTTGTACCTAACTTAAACATATTGCCACACATCAAAAAGGGGGAGATTGTGGTGCAATCGACCCAAGTGTGATCGGGTAGATCATAGGTTTTGATGTGTGTGTCAATATGATTAAGTTAGGTTTTTATGTTGATTTGATATGTGTGCTTGAGTCATGCAGGACTTGGTACATCACACATGGAGTAACAAAGTGAAGCATCCGAGGGACGAGAGCCAAGGAAGAGGATTTCAAGGGCAAGCCGAGGAAGTAGACTTCAAAGGTATACGCGAAGGATGACATGGAGGCAAGCCGTGGGCTTGTGTGCGCATCCGAGAGATGAGAGCCAAAGGAAGAGAATTTCAAGGGGCAACCCAATGGAGTGGACTTCAAGGTATACGCGAAGGATGGACTTCGGAGTGAGTTTGAGTGAACTTGTAAGCTGGGCAGTCGACTGCAAGAGGAGTCAGTCGACTACTAGCGCAGAGTGGAAACTCACAGAAAGATCAGTCGACTAGTCCAGACACCAGTCGACTGGTTTGCTTTAAAATAGAGCTGTTAGGCTAGCCATTGGCTGGGGATCAGTCGACTGACCCTGGGGGCAGTCGACTGATGTCGGGGTTGGGCTGTTTGTTTAACAACCCTCTCCACTATTTAAGTGGGAGCTTGAGACTTGGAGAAGGTTAGCTCTTCATTGTAAGATATTCTCTCTAGTGTTCAAGTGCTCAAGCTCCAAGTGCTCATCTTCCTCCCCAAACCCTAGCTCTATCTTGTAAGGAGGAAGAAGAATTGTGAGAGGTTGTTCTCCATCGAGAATGAGAAAGACTTAGCCGGAGATTGCCGAAGCGTGATCCACCGAAGGATCAAGGGTCCGTTCACCTCAAAGATACGCCGTAGAGTAAGAGCAAGAAATCTCCGAACCACGTAAACCTGTAACGTGTTAGCATTGTTTGTTTTAATTGTTATGCTTCCGCTTGTGTTAACATTGTAGGGAGAATTGCGAATTGGGATGACCGAGCTATTCACCCCCCTTAGCCATGCCATCGATCCCAACAGACCTTGCCACATAGCTTTTTCAATCTACGTGTCAACCACGAGGTACTCAACCCCGTCAATATTCTTATGGAAGATGGCACTCGTTGAACTTTCATGAGTATATTTACAGTTACGTTGAATCATTTTTTAAAAAAGTATATATTTATAGTTTCTCAAAAAAAAAAATTGAGTTTGTTTTTAAATTAAGAAGAATGTGGCTATACCAATCCCCATCAGATTATATCTAACGTTGAATAATTAACTTTTATATTAATTGAAAGAGGTTGATGATATAGCTTAGTTTAATGGTAAAATGGTAAGTAGTTTGATTTAACTTCAATTTGAAAGTCGAATTTTGCAATCTATGTTATATAATTATGACTAATTATTTCAATGGTTTACTGTATATAGTGATAAACATATATTATTTTAGAGCAATGATACTCTTAAAAAAATATCTCAATGAAAACTTCAACGAATGATATAATATTTTATATATACATGTCTGATTGTTACCCAGACATCATCGGTGACCTCCGACAGCCATCCCAAATCAAACTATATCCTGGGAGGCAGGTGAACCTATCGAGACACTGTATGTAAAATGTTACGTCATTCCTTAAAGTTTTACTTGATATTTTTGTCTGAGCATGACATTTTTCATTGTCTTATTGGACAGAACCCTAATGTTTATGATAGTTAGGAGAAACTCATTTACAAGTTAATGGATAAAGCGGTGCTTCCCACAAATTGTATCAGACCAAGGAGAAAGCGATGAGAGCTTTTAATGCTTATAGAGAGAAACAACATGTTTCCTTCACCCCTAGAAGCCAAAATAGTTCAAGCTTAAGTTCGGGGTTAACTTCAGCTGCCACTTCAAGTTCCAATCATAAATTGAAACAAAGTGAAGAGTTATATTTAGCTAAGAAATATCGTAATTGATTCGGTCAGGTAAGTTTTTGGAGCTGATTAAGGGCCCGGTCGGATTGGGTCTGGGTCAGACAAAGTGGGTCGGGTTCAGTATCGGATTAGTGCGCTAGATACTGATCTAGCTAAGAGGATCAGGATTCGAAGCAACTTGAGACGGGGCCCAATCAGTGGCGCCCGAGCAGACGTTCCCGACTGAGAACTTTAGCGGTCGGGGATCACCGGTCGGAAAAGTTTAATCGGGATAAAGCAGAAGCGTTTTGTCGAATCTCTTCATGAGTGTTCGATAAGCAATAGGCCTCCCAGGCAGGGTCTCCCGGTTGGGGTCACCCGAGAGTGATAGACCTAGGATAACCGACCCAGAGTGGTCGACCCAGGGTGGCCGACCCAGGATGGCCGACCCAGAGAGATAGACCCAGGGTGGCCGACTCAGAGTGACCGACCCAGGGTGGTCGACCCAGAGTGACAGACCCAGGGTGGGCGACCCAGAGTGACAGACCCAGGGTGGCAGACCCAGGGTGACCAACCCAGAGTGACCGACCCAAGGTGACCAACCCAGAGTGACCGACTCAGGGTGGCCGACCCAGAGTGACAGACCCAGGGTGGTCGACCCAGAGTGAGTGAAGGGTCGCAGCAGCAGTAAAGATCATCCGAATCTCTCCATTATCAGAAGAAGATTTTTGACATAATCATGACCTGACAGAGCCGCCAACATTAATGGGGTCAGAGGGGACAACCTGGACAGACTGTCAGGTGGCTGTGACAGTCTCATAGAGCAGTTAAGGCTGCCATTAGTTCGTCTACGAACTGACTATTCCTTAATGAGACATGATAGCTCTGAAAGGCAGAGAGCTTCCCCTCCCCTATATAAACCCCCTTGGGGCTCCAAAGAGGGGTTTTTTTGCCTTTTGAATCCTTTTCTCCCTTTGTGCTCTTGTTTTTGGTCTGACCCAAGTCACTTGTGTCCTATTAGCACTCAAGCCCGACCCCGACCCCTTGAGCTACTGCAGACCGGGGTCATCTTGGTCAGACCGAGTCATCCGTGGGAAGACCGTCTTCGCTTGTCGACAAGATAAAATTTGGCGCCGTCTGAGTGAAGGGTCGCAGCAGCAGTAAAGATCATCCGAATCTCCCCATTGTCAGAAGAGGATTTTTGACATAATAACGACATGACAGAGCCGCCAACATTAATGGGTGTCAGAGGGGACTGTTGTTGATGCAGTCTGATCCTGATTGTTATTTTGGTGTTGACACCGATTTTAGTTTAGGTTGATAAGATGATTGAGATTAAGTCCTGGTCGGGGACTAGGTGAAGTGGAAAAGTCCTAGTGGGACTAGGTGGAAACCCTGGCTTGGAGGGCCAGGTCCTAGCATGGAGAGCTAGGTTGGATGAAATCCTGGCTTGGAGGGTCAGGTCCTAGCTTGGAGAGCTAGGTTGGATGAAATCTTGGCTTGGAGGGTCAGTCCTAGCTTGGAAGCTAGGTTGGATGAAATCCTGGCTTGGAGGGTCAGGTCCTAGCTTGGAGAGCTAGGTTGGATGAAATCCTGGCTTGGAGGGTCAGGTCCTAGCTTGGAAGCTAGGTTGGATGAAATCCTGGCTTGGAGGGTCAGGTCCTAGCTTGGAGAGCTAGGTTAGATGAAATCCTGGCTTGGAGGGTCAGGTCCTAGCTTGGAAGCTAGGTTGGATGAAATCCTGGCTTGGAGGGTCAGGTCCTAGCTTAGAAGCTAGGTTGGATGAAACCCTGGCTTGGAGGGTCAGGTCCTAGCTTGGAGGGCTAGGTTGAAGTCCCGATGAGTGAAACTGGGCACGGAGTCATGGTCCGGGGGACTAAGAACGAGTAAGAGAAGGGATGGAAGCCTGTTCTCGTGACTTAGAGTGGATTTGACCTTGTCTGGATCGGTCTGGTGACCGATCAGGGAAGTTGGCACGAAGTTCCCTCGTGGATCGGTCTGGTGACCGATCCAGCTATGTCTGATCGGTCTGGTGACCGATCAGGGAGCATATAGTGAGTTTGGGAACCTTACTGATCGACTCCTGATCGATCTGGTGACCGATCAGGGATACTATTCATATCGTTCTGGTGAACGATCAATTGTCGCAAGCTCCTCACTACGACCAATCAGGCTGGAGCCTGATCGGTCAGGAGGTGTCCTGATTGGTCCCCAGACCGATCAGGCCACACCCTGATTAGTCTGGTGACCGATCAGGAGGGTTGGGCTGCGAAGCTGAAAAATCACCCTGAGAAGGGGTGGATCGGTCTGGTGACCGATCCACGACTTGGGATCGGTCTGGTGATCGATCACGGAGAAGTCGTGATTTCTGATTTCCCAATGGGGACCGATCAGGCTGGAGCCTGATCGGTCTGAGCCCATCCTGATCGGTCTGGTGATCGATCTGGAGTCTCTCTGATCGGTCCGGTGACTGATCAGTAGCTGACAGCTTTAATTCAAAAGCGCTGTCAGAGTTCTAATCGCGTTCTGTGTCTCTGCTGATTCGCTACTGATCTTTGGTCTTAACTTCTGATTGTTGATTCTCTATTGATCTGCTGAGCTAATGAGCTGCTAAGTGTGCAGGTAAATCAGATTTACTCAGGGAGAGTCAAACTATGGCTTTATCAACAGCAGGTTTGGTTGTTTGCTTCCGCAGGATATAACTGTTGGAAATGGATGGCTAGAGAGGGGGGTGAATATAGCCAATCTCTTTTGCCTTTGGCACTTATGAAGTTTCTGCACTTAACTTATCAGTAGCACAACAGAAGAAGCAAAGGAAACCGAAGCAGTGCAGTAAACTAAAAACAGAAATGAAAGCAAACAACGACAGCTACCACGATCGCTAACAAGAGGGTTTACAAGGTTCGGGGATAACTTGCCCCTACTCCTTGGCGTGCCCTTAAGGTGGGCGATCCCTTGATCGTCGGCAGATCAAGCCCCGGTGTTCACCGGATATAACGCAACCTCCTTCTCGGTGGAGAAACCTCTCCACAGCGTTTCAAACAAGAATATAGATTTAAGCTTAATGAAACACAGAGAATACTCTTACTCAGCACCTAGCAAGGACAAGAGCACAGCGAGCTTATCCCGAGCTCCACCCAGCGACGATCTCACGCAAGGACTCCCTCCTTCGTGTCTTCTCACTGTTGGACTCCAAGCTCCTTGTTCTTTCCTCCCGGCACTTACGTAAGAGTTGGTTGCTTCTCGATTGCAGTTGCTTGCTCAAAGTGATGAAGATTTCAGAAAACACAGCAAGCAAGTTGTGGAGAAACACAAAGCGCAGCAAGAACTTCAGCAAGCTCAACACAGAAAAAACTGTCGAACACTTCTCTACTTCAGCCAAAGTCTTCTTCTCCTTTTTGTTTCTCCACCAAGCATCAGATGACACCATCCCTGCAGCTCCCAGCTGCTCATCTGCCAACGCAGCTACCACTGAGCTATCCCTGGACTCCCTGAGCTTCCCTCAGCCAAGCTCTAGTCTCAGCTCCAGTCTGCAGCTCGGCCGTTGCAACCTGAGATGGAAAAACGGACAAACCTGCTCCAAGGAAAGCCTCCATTGACTTCTCCTTGAGTGTTTGAATCCTCCCCTGTCACCTGCAGCTTAATCAGACTGTTAGAGCAGTATATCACACAGTAAATCAAGATTTAGAAGTGAAGCGCAGAGAATCGGATACGATCAGACGCTCTGATCGCGTCTGACAGTGCAATTTGAATTAAAGTGATCGGTCACCGGACCGATCCAGGGCTTGTGGGTCGGTCACCAGACCGATCCACTGCTTCGCTGGGATTCCCAGCTCTCGCGGCTATACATGCCTGATCGTCACCCGACCGATCAGAGTGAAGCCTGATCGGTCACCAGACCGATCAGAGTGAAGCCTGATCGGTCACTCAGACCGATCAGGACAGATGAACAGTGATTTTTTAATCAGATCCTAAGTCCCTGATCGGTCACCGGACCGATCCAGGGTCTGATCCGGAGGAGAACTCACTCACTGTCCGCTCCCTGATCGGTCACCAGACCGATCAGGAGCAAGGCAATGATGGAAGCTGCCTGCTCCCTGATCGGTCACCAGACCGATCAGGAGCCACACAGTAGGTTCCCAACCTCACTGTGCGCTCCCTGATCGGTCACCAGACCGATCAGTCCTCGCTGGATCGGTCACCAGACCGATCCACGAAGAAGCAGCGTGCCAATATCCCTGATCGGTCACCAGACCGATCCAGGGACTCAAACCTAGCCCTCCAAGCTAGGGATTCATCCACCTTAGCCCTCCAAGCTAAGGATTTTTCCATCTAACTCTCCAAGTTGGGAATTTGCACCTAACCCTCCAAGTTAGGACTTTTCACCTAGCCCTCCAAGCTAGGACTTTTCACCTAGCCCTCCAAGCTAGGACTTTTCACCCAACCCTTCCGAGTTAGAACATCATCCAACCTAGCCCTCCAAGCTAGGCACCTGACCCTCCAAGCCAGGACTTTTTCACCTAATCCTCCAAGATGGGAATTTGCACCTAACCCTCCAAGTTAGGACTTTTCACCTAGCCCTCCAAGCTAGGACTTTTCACCCACCTCTTCCGAATTAGGACTTTTCATACACCTAGCCCTCCAAGCTAGGATTTTCAACACCTAACCCTCCAGATTAGGATTTTCCAACACCTAGCCCTCCAGACTAGGATTTTCCATACCATGCCTGATCCCCGATCAGGACTTAATCATAATCAAACATCATCCACCTAAACTAAAATCGGTGTCAACATCAAAACAACAATCAGGGCCAGACTGCATCAACAATCTCCCCCTTTTTGTTGTTTGACAACCCGATTTTAAGTTTAGGGATTCTTAATCAAGTTTTCCAAATTTAGAATCATAGGGGAATCCAGATCCTCCCCCTACAACATAATCATCCTAAACTTAACCAATCCACACTCTCCCCCTTTGTCGAACACCGAAAAGGGGCTAGAGGGGCTGTTAAGTTTAAAACAAACTCCCCCTCAACCCTAGGGGTATCCCAGAACAACATAGATTCGATGGAATTATTTTCAAAGCACATGATATCATGTGGAAAAGATAGATCAAGATGAAACCATCACAGACATCATATCAATCTATAACATGTCATAACGGTCACATACACCAAGTGGGCATGGCATCAAAAGCATAATCATGGCAATGTAGCAAGTATGCAAATAGTAGTTATCATAGCATCAACAAGAAGCATACTAAAGTAGGATAAAAACGCAACAAGGGCAGACATGGCAATTCATGAAATATCCAAATAAAACACAAGATGCAATACACATGCATCACAATCAAAGTACGCGTGACACAAGGCCACAACAGTCAAGTTAAGGAGCATTCAGCTAAACGTCACACAACTAAGTAGTCAAATACACATATCACCAGTAGAGACAACCAAACTCAACTATCAGTGGGGGGATCCTCATCGTGCACGAGATCGTCCATCGTGGCATCAGTAGGAGCAAAGGACCCTGGTGCAGTACTCGATGAAGGTGCACCTCCTGGAAAAGTGTGGCTGCGCCACTCATCATACCATGTCTGCTGGAGGGTACGGGTCCCCGAGACCTCAGTCTCGATCCTGGTCAGTCGGCAATCAAGGGAGCGAAAACCTGACCGAAACTCCTCGCGATCTGTCGCCCCCAACTGAACAAACTCCTGTAGCGTCTGATCCAGCTCTGAGATCTGCCAGCGCATATCTGGATCCGGCTCGTCGTAGTCATCATCATCAGCAGCAGCGGCTGGCGCCTGAACCTGTGGACCTCCCCTTGGTAACTCACCTGGGAGCTCTTGTGTTGGTGGTGTTGTGCTGTGCTCGGTGATCTGTTCTCCGATTCTCATCCGTGTGCTTTGTTAGCGATCTGTAAGATCTTTCCTTGTGTCTCTGTGCTTTCATTTCATATACTCTATTGAGACATTTGTGTAGAGAGGTTTCTCCACCGAGAAGGAAGATTTGATATCCGGATTTCCCAGGGCTTGATCTGCCGACGATCAAGGGATCGTCCACCTTAAGGGCATGCCAAAGAGTAGGGGCAAGTTATCCCCGAACCTTGTAAACGATCCTTGTTAGCGTTTTTGGTTTGTTTTTCATTTCTGCAGTTATACTCTGTTTTGTTTTTGCTTTCGCTGTGCTACTAACCCTAATCGCAGAGAAATCCAATAAGTCAAAGAAGTTTGTGTCTGGCTATATTCACCCCCTCCCCTCTCTAGTCATCCAAAGTCCAACAAGTGGTATCAGAGCTTGGGGCTCTGTTCAAGCGGCTTAACATCCGAGAGCTATCAACAATGGCTTTGAGAGAAGGACTTAGCACTACCCGACCTCCCTTCTTCGACGGATCCGATTTTCAATATTGGAGGTCTCGCATGGAGTACTACCTCAAGACCGACATTGGGATGTGGTTTTCCATGAAAGAAGGCTTCATTCCTCCAAGAGATGCGGAGGGAAAAGAATTGGAGTCTTCACGGTGGTCGGCTGAGCAAACCCGCAAAGGTGAAGCCGATGCGAAGACGGTGGTGCCCTTGCAATGTGGAATGAACAAGGATCAACTAATCAAGGTTGGTCCCTTAACAAGTGCAAAGGATTTGTGGAATAAGCTCATCGAGCTTCATGAGGGTACCTGAGACTCAAGAATAGCCAAGAGGGACTTGTTCCTCAATCAACTACAAAACCTCTCCATGAAGGAGAGTGAAACGGTAAGCGAACTTCATAGTAGATTCAAAGAGGTATTGAACGGTCTCCATTCCATTGACGAAAAGGTCGAGAACCGCGACCTTGTGAGATATGTGTTAAAAGTTTTTCCAAGGAATGCCTTGTGGTCATCCATGGTGGATGCCTACAAGGTTTCTAAGGATTTATCAATTGTAAAATTAGATGACTTATTTTGTGAAATGGAGCTACATGAGATGTTAAATACTGAATTTTTAGGGTTGAAAAGGTGAATTTCGAAAGTTAGGGGCCTAGTTGAAATTTTCCAAATCTATTGGGCTTATTTGCAAAATGCCGAAACCCTTAAAAAGCCCTAAAAACTTCCCCCATTCAATTTCTTCCCCCGACCCCTTCTATTCCTGCCTCGACGCCGCTGCAGTCCGCACGCGAGCGGTTCCGCCTCAGCGACACCGACGCTCCATCGCGGTCACCGACCGCCGGCTTGCCTTCTCCACTTCCTCTTCTCCTCCCTTCTTCTTCTTCTGTCTTTTCCGGTGCGCAAGAATAGGGCACCGCACGCCCGTGCGCCAGCCTCGCGTGGAACCCTAGCCGCTGTCACCGCACTTTTCTTTCCTTCATCGAAGAGCAGAGACGACGCAGAGAGGCCGGAGGGTGTTCTCCATCACGTGTTGCGTTGGTAATTCATCGCCGGAGCCGCAACCGCCGCGTCACCTTCCACCTAGTTTCTGATCGCCAGTTGTTGCGTAAGTGTAGGCAAGGAATTGTGGTATTAGTTTTATCATGTGGGGTTTTTTGTGATTTCGATCAGTTGATGATGAATTTTGTTCATCTTAAGTTGCTGTTGACAAAGATTGGAGTTGAAATAAATTTCAACCTGTAGGTTGGTGTTTTGGAGTTGTGTATCAAAATTTTAGAATTTGTGATTTGATTTGTGGAGGTCGGTTTGGCTTACTGTACTTACAGTATTTGGATTATGTGATTAATGGTTAAGTTTTGAATAGAATTAGTAAACTGCTAAGTATAAGAGCATTATGTTCGTGTGAGTGATAGTAGTAAACAGTGGAAAAGAAACTCATCATTATTCAAGAATATATTAAATGCATGAGACTGATGATTTAGGCAAGCTGTAGGAATTATGAGGTTTAACGGTATTGGGATAATTTGATTTAGGTTAGGGAGTTGAGCTTGACCTCCTTATTATGTATACCTTGAATCTAATAGTTAACGGATTCGAGAATTAGGTTGGTAGTCGTGGTAGTTTCGTTAATTTGGGAATTTTATTTAATAACCTAATTGTGATAATTAGGTCAGGAAGGAACCCATAGTTATATTGGATTTAACTAAATAAATGTGATTAAATAGAAGTTGTGATTAGGATTTATCCTAATTGTGTTTAGTATTTCGTCTTAGCTAAATTGTTTTCTAAGGGTGGCTCCCCGAGGCTCAGATACCCAAAGAAAAGTAATTTGTCGTAAATCCAATTTGGTCCGCTTCGGAAGCGCAACCAAATTAAACATGACAATTTCATTTAAAATTGGGAAATTAAATTACAACAACTAACTTTAAATTGGACGGCTCCCCGAGGCTCAATCCAAAATAAAGAATTTTGTTGTCAATTTAAAAACCAATTCAAATTTAATTGTCAATTAATTGTCCATAAATTTGTCTAGACTTTCTTGAAAGAAAGTGCCCAAAATTGCGAGATTTCATAATAGGTTTTCAGAATAATTGTAAGTTTCTGGTACAAAGAAAACTTACATATTTCCAAAGTTGGAAAATTTCTAAAATAGAAAATTTCCAAGATTGGAAAGTTTCCAAAGATGGGAAGTTTTCACAATTATTATAAAATTTCAGAAACTAGGAAATTTCAAACGTTTGCGAAATTTCATGAGGATTTCCAAATTTTGAAATTCCTAAATCTAAAATTTATTATAATTAGAAAGTTTCCATAATTGAAAATTTTTCCAAAATTGAGATCATGACAAAGTTTTCCGCAAAACAATTTTATGATTATGTCGAACACTAACCGGCTCTGATACCACTGTTGGGACCGGGTGCATGTCGACAAGGATACGGGTTCGTAATATTTTAAAATTTTACGTGCAGTGGAAGAATTAGCATAAAATAATTTCGCAAATTATTTTAACCACGTATCTAGCATGCGACCTTATGATGTGTGGACATAATCATAGATTAAAACATTGCGGAAAAGTAAACTAATTTACTTTGTACCTCGCGTAACTCGAAGAAAAGGGACGAGATCCAACCGTAGCGTCCCTTGGAAGCTTCGCCTCTATTCGCGTCCACGCCGAGTTCTCTTCGGGATGACTTCGCAAAGTCACGAGTTTTATGCCGACGAGAACTACTAGATTCTCTAAAGGCACAACTAGAAGAACAAGAGAAAAGAATGGAAACTAACCAACAAGAAACGGAATCTAAATTCCGGGAAGAGAGGAGTTGCGATCCGCTTCTTCTTCTTCTTGTTTGGCTCCTTCTTGGTGATCCTTGCTCACGCCAACCCTTGGAAGGGTGAGGTTGCCCCGGCCCTAGGTTGGACAAGGGGCGTCGGCCCTAAGAGTGGCAAGGGGCGCCGGCCCTAGGAGGGAAGGAGAAGAAGAAGAGAATAAGAGAGAGAGAGGGAGAGAATTAATCTCTTGATTAATTGATTGGAATTCAAGGCTTGCCTTTGGTTCCTTTATATAGTAGCATCTCCCTTGCTAAGTCTCCCCTTTAACGGAATAATTTTCATAAGAAATTTATCTTATAAATTTTCTTATGAATTATTCCGTTATGCTTAGTTTTATTATAATAACTTTATAATAAAACAAATACATCTCTCCTTTAATTATGGAATAAATTTTACAAAAAATTTATAAATTTTTCTTATTATGGAAAAATCAATTCATAATTGATTTTATAAAATTAAAATAAATCATTCCATGGATCATTTTAATTTCCATAAAAGGAATAAATTTCTACAAATTTCTTTATATAAATTTCTTTATACAAATTTATTTATCCATAATTTATAAAATAAATCGCGCTAGATTTATTTTATTAATTAAACCAAATAAATTGGTTTCTTCCCATTGTTGTGGCCGGCCAAGCCAAAGAGGGTGGGTGGGCACCCTCTTTGGCCGGCCACACCAAGCCTCAACCACACGAATTAAACACATTTAATTCGTTCAATAAGCCTTCAAAAGACTTAGCCATTTTAAGCTTCCCATGCGCCTCTGATAAATTCAGATTCGACTTATTTCTCTTGATCGGAAAATCTAATTTTCAACTCGTTTTAAATCCCTTGGATCACTCGTAGTGCGTGTGACTAAATAGGCTTTCGATTTATGTTGGCCGTCTATATTTAACCAATTATAGAACGATCATGAGTGGCACCTAGTAGTACATCATGATCCCCAATTAATCGAAAGATCAACGGTTGACCTCAGAAGTAATTCTGAAACCCTTCAGCAGCTCTAATGAATCGTGCCCCATTCCCTTCACCATCTTATACCCACTTGGTTCAGGACATGGTCTGTGTGTGTCAGTCCCAACTAGGCTGACTACGTCACACCTAGCCCAAGTAGTGTCTTTCTCATCCTTTGGATTTCTAATTACTCTCATGTATTTAAGAGACTCATACTCTAAACATGACATGCTCTGGCCAGAGGCTTTGAGTAACAATCCGACGATAGGCCTGGGTATACATCTCCTCGCAAGGAGTGGTGAATCCTTTGTAGGCTGTTCAAACATCTTCGAGCACTTCGGCTTATACCCAATCATCCTGGGTCCACACCTCCTTGGAGATGCTTGCTTAAGATGTTAAAGTATAAGTCTCCATGACCAAGATGACTTGAACACCGCAAGTCAAAGGAACATCGCACTTAAGCTGCAGTAAGAACTTCACTGACATATCTATATAGATTACCATATGAAGTTTTACAGCTAGTCACTCCAATAAACTAGTTCCCTTAACTAGCATCCATGTTTATCTTCGGACATCCCAATGTCACCAGCCAGTGAGAATCAGCTGATTAGAGAATAACCCATGCTAGTCTCAACAGAATTGATAGTGTCCATTTTTATCAATTCATCGACTAGGGATATTTTCAATACTTCACAATTGCACATGTAGAGATAATCACTAGTTGTGATCTCATCACAAATTCTCTTATGCTGTGAATTGTATTGCGGACATTCAATAGATGAGTTTAAGATCCCAATCAAATACACAAACATTTATACTCAAATAGTAAATTTTCATTTATTAAAATAAATGTTTACAATCATAAGGCGATTGTCTTAGGACACTTCTCTCATATCACTAACAAACTCCCACTTGGCCTAATATCAATCGCTACGGTATCAAATACCACAGGCTCTAACATGACCCTCAAACTTGCTCTGAGGCAAGGCCTTAGTTAAAGGATCCGCTAAATTCCTTTCAGTGGGAATTTTCTCAATTTGTATATCATTCCTACTTATAATCTCTCTGAGCAGATGATAGCGGCGAAGCACGTGTTTGGATCGCTGATGAGACCTTGGTTCTTTTGCTTGTGCAATAGCTCCATTGTTGTCGCAGTAAACCGGCACTGCTTCATCAATGGTTGGAACCATGCCAAGTTCGGAGACAAACTTCTTGATCCAGACTACTTCTTTTGCTGCTTCCAAAGCTGCGATATATTCCGCTTCCGTGGTAGTATCTGCTACGGTGTCTTGTTTGGAACTTTTCCAACTTACTGCGCCTCCATTCAAAGTAAATACGTATCCAGACTGAGATTTGGAGTCATCCTTATCTGTCTGGAAACTGGCATCCGTATACCCACGTATTACTATATCTCCTTCTCTATATATTAGGAACACATCCTTAGTTCTTCTTAAGTACTTAAGGATTGTCTTGACAGCCGCCCAATGATCCATTCCTGGATCCGACTGGTATCTGCTTGTGACGCTCAAAGCATACGATACATCGGGCCTTGTACATAACATAGCATACATGATAGATCCTATCGCGGATGCATAGGGAATCTTATTCATGCAAATCCTCTCGTCTTCTGTGCGCAGACACATAGACTTTGAAAGGTTGATCCCATGCCTGATGGGAAGGTAACCTTTCTTGGATTTCGACATGCTAAACCTTTTTAGCACTCGGTCTATATACGTAGACTGCGAAAGACCAAGCTACCGTTTTAATCTATCTCTATAGATTCTAATCCCAAGGATATAGGTTGCTTCTCCCAGGTCTTTCATGGAGAAAGTTTTGGACAACCAAATTTTAACTGTCTGTAAGACTGATATATCGTTTCCTATAAGTAATATGTTATCGACATATAATACTAGGAATACGACTGCACTCCCACTAACCTTCTTGTACACCCAAGGTTCATCAGGATTTTGTGAGAAATCAAACTCTTATATTGTCTCATCAAAACGGATGTTCCAGCTCCTGGATGCTTGCTTCAGTCCATATATGGATCGTCGAAGCTTGCATACTTTGGTTTTATCAACCGATGTGAAACCTTCAGGTTGTATCATGTATACATCCTTAAGCAGGTTTCTATTTAGGAAAGCTGTTTTCACATCCATTTGTCATATCTCATAATCATAATGAGCTGCTATGGCCAGGAGCATCCGAATGGATTTAAGCATAATTACCTTCCATGTCGGTTTTCTTCTTGAAAACCCACTTGCACCCTATGGGCTTAATCCCTTCAGGTGGGTTAACCAAGTCCCATACTTGATTTTCGTACATGGAATCCATTTCCGACTTCATGGCTTCAAGCCATTTGTCCCTTTCTGAACTTTTCAGAACATCTTCATAACTGATAGATTCGTCATCGCTTATAAATAACACGTCGTTCGATTCGCTTATGAGAAATCCGTATCTCTCTGGAATATTGCGTGTCCTATCAAATCTACGAAGAGGTGGTGTTGTTTTAGGTTCAACTGATAGCTCATCATTATGAGTTATTGGTTGTGGGTCTAGACTAGGTGTCTCTTTAATGTCTATTGGAGTTTCTTGAACTTCATCAAGTTCAATGTCACTCCCACTGTTTCCTTGTAAAAGAAATTCTTTTTCCAGAAATACAGCATGCCTTGAAACAAACACCTTTTGTTCCAAGGGATGATAGAATTGGTAACCCTTCGTTTCCTTAGGGTATCCAATAAATAGACATTTATCAGACTTAGCATCCAATTTGTCTGATATAGTCCACTTCACATAAGCAGGACAACCCCATATCTTAAGGTGAGTTAAGTGAGGTTTCTTACTATTCCATGTCTTATATGGAGTAGTAGAGACTATCTTGGTCGGGACTCTATTTAGCAAGTAAACAGCTGTCTTAAGTGCATAGCCCCAAAAGGATTTTGGAAGAGTTGCATGATTCATCATCGACCTAACCATGTCCATCAAGGTTCGGTTGCGCCTCTCAGATACACCATTATGCTGTGGTGTATACGGCGGAGTCCATTGGGACAATATCCCTGTAACGCCCGACCTTATATCTACCCTTAAGGCGGGGTTACAGGTCCATACATTCATATCATTTATCAAGGTAAGCATGTATATCCAAACAAAACAATTACAATACATGAACTAGTAATAAGCATGCTTATTGAAGACTAATTTACCAAGCAAGGTTTTTCATTTCTTTTATATCTACATGCATTTACAACCTAATATGAAGATCATTTAACACACTATAGCATGGAATCTCAAGTAAGTTATCTAGTCTTAGATACATGCAAAAGAAGCATATACAAAAGAAGCATTCATAAGCAACCGGAAATAGTAAACATCTAGCATTTTACTGAGCATGCATACTATAAGAATTAGACGTTAATAATAGTATTATCTAACATGACCTAGGTTCCATATCTCTAACAGTAGAGTAGTCACAATCATCATATATTCAGAGTATAGTAATACAATTTCAATCTTTTATCGGAAGCAGTTAGATTCTAGACAAACTAAGGTAGATAGAATCTTTCATCCTTTCCCGAGCCATCACCACACACATCCTCTAGCCTTCCCTCTGCCTCTTCCTTTAGTTCAAGTATTTCTTACCGCTATCTGCAGCATAAGAAAAACAACATGAACTAGTAAGCAAAACATGCTTAGTAAGAATCCGGGCCTACTCGCAAAATCCATATCGATACATCATATCATGTACACAGTAATCAGATAGAATTATCAGCATCATAAGCATCTCATCAAAGCATCATAAACATCACATCAATTTATCTCTAAGTACTTTACGGAACAAGATCACATGATGAGAAATGTTTTTCAAAAAGGTTCCATAATGGTAAGTACTTCAAAATATCATATCATCATCTAGGGCCCAGTTGTAGTACCACCTCATGCGCGTTCCCTAATAAATTGGGGTAGCGAGCCACCAATCTAATTAGAGCAGGACCCTTCCGTCCTACCAATGCCATGACCTTCAGTTAACATGCACATTGGATTTGTTTAACGACCCCCTTCCGAGTCGGGTACACAACTTTCAAAGTAAAGTAATTTATCATGCAATTACTCATATATGTATATGCCTAAAGGTACTCTTAATCACTTCTCAAAGGGACACACCACACATTCGGGTGCTCTTGATCCCCTAGGGACACACCACACATTCGGGTGCTCTTGATCCCAGTTTCAATAGAGTAACCCTTTTTAAGCATATTATCAAACACATCATGTTCATATCATCAAGGTGCCCCATGGGCTATAAGGCATGCTTTTATACCTAACAAGATAGGTCATATAATTTATACACACATCACATATGTAGTAGCATGCTTCATGGTCTCATTAGGTACTTCCCAACCCTAGAACTAGGGTTGGCCGAAACATACAAGTAAGGGGATTTGGTTTTCCAAGCAAGCATTCATTCAAGCATTTCTACAAACACTTCACTTATATCATTAAGCATGGATATATCATAAGGAAAATCATTCAACCTTGAACCCTAATTCCCCTAGGGTTGGCCGAAAGTTATATAGGGTAGCATACCCTAATTTTGTCTTCTCAAAAATTTGGAAAACAACACACATGTATACAATATTTGTTAGCATTCATGTCATGCATCAAGAAGTGATTTCACTTCACAACCCCAAGGAAATCCAAGCCTTGGCCGAAACCTTGTAGGGTACCAAAACCCTAATTTTTGTTCTCTCAAAAATTTGGAAACAACACATATGTGTATAGAATCCCTAGGGCACTAGCATGTATCAAGATTTGATCAAAAAAAAATTTCTCTTGGACCTCCAACCATAGGTGGCCGAAACTTGTTGGGTACCAAACCCTACTTTTTGTTCTCTCAAAAAGTTGGAAAACAACATACATCCATACCCTAGGTTCCTAGGGATATCCTCATGCATCAAGAAGCAACCAAACCCTTCTTCCATGGTGGTGGCCGAATGGTCACAAGGAAGAAACTCCCATTTCCAAAAACAACCACAAGAAAACATACAATCAACCGAAAGTGATTACACTGCAGGCGAGAGGATACTTACATCCTAGCGCTGGATTTTAACCTTCTTTAAATCGTAGGGTACCCTACACTTGAAGGGTATGTGAAAGCCTTTTTCTTCCAATTTTCCTCTAAGACTCCTTGGTCTTGCTAGAAGGCAAAGACACTTGGGCTTTCTTCCTTGCAATTGCCCTAGGGTTAGAACCCTTGGATGCTATTTTCGAAAATGGAAGAAGTGAAGGAGATGATGGAGGTTTCGGTTGGGAGAAGTGAGGAAGAAGAAGAGAAGAAAAGGAAGTTATTCCAACTTCCCATATTTATACTTTTCTCATGAAAAGACATGTCTCTTCACCCTTACACACTTAACAAGCATGTTCCTTTCTCCTTCTACATGAAATATTGCTTGGTTCATTGGTTATGACATGGTGAGTGCAACTAGGAGGTCCAAGGTTCAATCCTTGCTTCCTCCTTTCTAGCTCTTCTTTTTATCACAATTTGCACTAACCCATGTCAAAGCCCATTAAACCAAGCCCATCATGAAATTTCATAATATGAATAATATTTTATGAATTCAGAATATTTCATAATATTCCAAAAATATTATTTCATAATATTTTTAATATTCCATATTCATGAATATAATATTTCATGCTAATATTTCATGATAATAATATTTCAGAAATATAATATTTCATGCATTCATAACATTTCATTATAACCATTTTCATACATTGTCATGATTTTACATTGACAAATTTGGGGTGTTACAATCCCATTGTCCCTAAGATAATCTTGAAACTCTTGACTTAAGTATTCACCACCTCGATCGGATCGAAGTATCTTAATACTTTTGTCAAGCTGTTTCTCTACTTCATTTCTGAACTCTTTGAATTTCTCAAAAGCTTCAGATTTGTGTTTCATCAAGAACACATACCCGAATCGTGAGTGATCATCGATAAAGGTGATGAAGTAGCTATAGCCTCCTTGTGCAAGAGTTGACATTGGTCCACATACATCAGTATGTATTAGACCAAGCAATTCTCCCACTGGATTACCTTTTCCAGAAAAGGGTAATTTCGTCATCTTGCCTTTTAAGCATGATTCGCATGTATCAAATGAACCGGGTTCAAATGATTCCAGAATTCCACATCGGTGTAATTCGGTCATGCGTTTCTTACTTATATGGCCAAGACGACAATGCCAAGTGTAGGAGTCTATTCGATTATCTATTCGAGCATGTTTGTTGTTAACTTCGATATTGAAAACGTCACCGGATAAATCTAACGTGTAGATACCATTGCACAAAGTTCCATTCCCATAAAGAACGTCATTTAAAGTTATGTAACAACAATTGTTACTAAAAGCTAAATGATAACCCTTTTCATTCAAACATGAAATAGATACAATGTTCTTTATTAACGAAGGAACAAAATAACAATTATCCAATTCTAAGACACGTCCAGTGGGGAGCTTTAGCAAATATGTTCCGATGGCAACAGCAGCAATCTTTGCTCCATTTCCAACTCGCAAATTTGCTTCTCCTTTGACGAGTCTTATTCTATTCCTTAGCCCCTGTATGTCATTACATATATGTGAGCTACACCCAGTATCAAGTACCCAGGTATTTGAGGAAATAGAGTGACATTCAATAACGAAGATACCTGAAGAGGATGGGGCATCGGATGCCTTATTCTTCAAGGACTCAAGATAAACCTTGCAGTTTCTTCGCCAGTGACCCTCCTTGCCACAATGATGGCAAGTTCCTTTTGGTTTCTTTTCAGTCTTTTTGGCCTTTTTCTTCTTCCCTTTATTATGTTCTTTGGCCTTCCTCTTAGAACCTTTCTTCGAGGAACCAACTAACAGTACCGTCTTTTGATCCAGCTTTACAGAAGGCTCCACAGTCTTCAGCAGGTTGAGCAACTCAGGAATGGTAGTCTCTAGTTTGTTCATCCGATAGTTCATCACAAATTGTGAATAACTTTTGGGCAAACAACTCAGAATTAAGTCAATACTTAGTTCATGATCCATTGCAAAACCGAGTGTGCTCAGTCGCTCAATGTACCCCAACATCTTTAACACAAACTGCGAGGCAGAAGTGTCTTCCTGCATCTTAGTGGTGAAGAGGAGTCTGGAGACTTCGAACCTTTCGGATCTCGCCTGCTCTTCAAACAACTCATGAAGATGGAAGATGATGGTATAAGCATCCATATGCTCATGTTGCTTTTGCAGCTCAGGTATCATAGAGGCTAGCATGATGCAACTCGCAAGTTCAGAATCGGTCACATGTTTCTGATAGGCCATTAGCTGGTCTGGAGTTGCACCTTCTGGAGGATGGTTGGGAAGTTGATCTTCAAGGACATATGCAAGCTTCTCTGCCTTGAGGACTATCCTCAGGTTTCGAAGCCAGTCCATGAAGTTTGGCCCAGTCAGTTTATTAGTGTCCAAAATGGAACGCAAGTTTAGAGAAGACATGATCGAGTGATTAACCTAGAAATACAAATTGAGCTTATGTGAGAAGAATGATAAAGAATGTATCAATATACATTAATTAAAAATCCTATTTATTTTTCAAATTGAATAACCCTTTTTATCAATTCGGGAGATTGTAGGAACATCTCCAAATAGGTTAATATCCAACCATAGATAAGAACAACCATGGCTGTGACCATCAAGTTATTCTTAGCTATGAAGGTAGGTAATTATACCGATTACATATCACATATATGTAACTATCACTTTATGCTATCAACTAATTGAATGTTTGCATAAATCATTGGGTTGTTAACTCATTAACAAGTATGCGACATTATACATAGCACCTAACTGCACCTCTCTTTGCATCGACCTTGGCTGTGGCACAACAAATCGATGCTCCAAGCTTAAGGTTGACCCATTAATCAAGAAATAGTTTTAATATGGTTGGAGCTCATTCAACCGTTTAGTCAGGCTTGGATGTGTCCAACAACCATAACTAAGGATTGACCTCTGACTCCAACTGTATTAATCATAAACTAATTCCATGGTATGAACATGTCGAGGTTCAAGCTGGGCATGGATGTGTCCATCAACCCAAACAAGAAACAAAACTCCGATTCTAACCATATTAATGGAAGGTGTTGGCCTTAATATTTTGTAAGGGGTTTTGGGTCTCATCCTTTCTTTTCTAAGCACATTCATGACATATAATTATGTCATGACTAACGATTTCCTTAATAAAGTATGTATGTGACTTAATTTATCAAGTCCCATGAATTGAATTAGGAACCGGATTTCCTAATTCTAATTTCATACTTTATTAAAGGAATTGTTTTGGGAAACAATTTCCTAAATTGTCATAATCAATTTCGGAAATAATATGTTCAAGACTTTGATTTCTCTAAATCAAAACTTGTTAAATTAAGAGACAATTCCCTTATTTCAACCACATATTATTTTCATGAAAATCTCATTTAAGAAACTCTATAGGAAACCATTTTCCTAATAAATTTTGGAGACAACAATATGTAAGAGCATCACCTCTTAAAACATATTTTATTCATGGATTTAATTAATTACAACAAATCGTTTTCTAAGAGTGGCTCCCCGAGGCTCAGATACCCAAAGAAAAGTAATTTGTCGTAAATCCAATTTGGTCCGCTTCGGAAGCGCAACCAAATTAAACATGACAATTTCATTTAAAATTGGGAAATTAAATTACAACAACTAACTTTAAATTGGACAGCTCCCCGAGGCTCAATCCAAAATAAAGAATTTTGTTGTCAATTTAAAAACCAATTCAAATTTAA
Organism: Boesenbergia rotunda; assembly: GCA_024364735.1. Classification (NCBI taxonomy): domain Eukaryota; kingdom Viridiplantae; phylum Streptophyta; class Magnoliopsida; order Zingiberales; family Zingiberaceae; genus Boesenbergia; species Boesenbergia rotunda. Next base: position 78,217 of record JAGFNQ010009570.1, read on the forward strand.
TTGTCAATTAATTATCCATAAATTTGTCTAGACTTTCTTGAAAGAAAGTGCCCAAAATTGCGAGATTTCATAATAGGTTTTCAGAATAATTGTAAGTTTCTGGTACAAAGAAAACTTACATATTTCCAAAGTTGGAAAATTTCTAAAATAGAAAATTTCCAAGATTGGAAAGTTTCCAAAGATGGGAAGTTTTCACAATTATTATAAAATTTCAGAAACTAGGAAATTTCAAACGTTTGCGAAATTTCATGAGGATTTCCAAACTTTGAAATTCCTAAATCTAAAATTTATTATAATTGGAAAGTTTCCATAATTGAAAATTTTTTCAAAATTGAGATCATGACAAAGTTTTCCGCAAAACAATTTTATGATTATGTCGAACACTAACCGGCTCTGATACCACTGTTGGGACCGGGTGCATGTCGACAAGGATACAGGTTCGTAATATTTTAAAATTTTACGTGCAGCGGATGAATTAGCATAAAATACCAAGAAGTAGCATAAAATTTTACGGGAGCAGAAGAAGATTGCTCTTGTGGCAGGGGAAAAGACCAAGAAGAAGGAGAAGAAGAAGGAGAAGGAGGTCTCTTCATCTTCATCTTCATCCGAGTCCGAGTCCGAATCCGAGGAGGATGGCAGTGGGTCTTCTTCCTCCGAAATGGCCAACTTTGTTAGAAGAATGATGAGGAAGAGCCGGCGCTTCAAGGGTAAAGGTAACCCTAGTGAAGTTAAGATTGATAAGTCTAATGTTACTTGTTATGAGTGTAGCAAGAAAGGACACTTCAAGAAGGACTGTCCAAAACTCAAGAAGTAAGAGGAGAAATCAAAAAAAGAAGAAGAAGGCCTTGAAGGCCACATGGGATGAATCATCCTCTAGCTCATCTGAAGAAGAGAAGGAGGAGAAGAGTACACGCCATGTAGCACTCATGGCCCTTGAAGATCAAGAGAGCAGTGATGAATCCACGGACTATTCAAACGCGACTTCATCATCTTCGGATGATGAAGAGGTAATCTCTCCCGAATTAGACAAATGTTATAGAACCATTGCATATTTAACCGAATTATTAAAGAAATCAAAAAATAAGGTTAAATCATTGAAAGTAGAAGTGGAACAATTGAAATCCTCTAGGGATGAGGATGTTGATGATTTGCATGTAGAAATGTTAGAAGATGAGAACAAATCATTGAAGAGTGAGGTTGAGAGACTCAAGAGTGTTCTTGAGAAGTTCTCAAATAGCTCTATGACTTTAGATATGACACTAAATGCACAAAGGGCGGTTTATAACAAGGCCGGTATTGGTTACCGACCTAAAGAACCATCATTTGTTTCCTTAATGTCTAGGACTGATGTTAGACCACTTTAGACTCCTAGGGTTCAAAGGAAAGTGGTCAAGGCATGGGGTGCCTAAGTCTTGCATAGTAGGTGCTTTAGGTCCCAAGATTTGGGTACCTAAATCTTCTATCTTTCGTATTGTGTAGGTCATGATTGAGCGGGAGCATCTATCAACTTGGTTCGTTGATAGTGGGTGCTCCAAATATATGACCGGTGATAGATCTTTATTCACTACCCTTCAAAGAAAAAGTAGAGGTAATGTTTCCTTTGGTAACAATGGTAGTCTTAAGGTTATAGGGATAAGAGACATTCAAATATCCGAATGTCTTAGGATCAAGAATATCCTTCTAGTCAAAGGGATGACATTTAATCTCCTAAGTGTCAGTCAATTGTGTGATGCGGGTTACACAATTGATTTTCAATCAAGTCAATGTCTAGTTAGACAACATGACACATTTGACACGGTACTAGTAGGCACTGTTGATGTAGTCTAACCCTGATTATTATTTTGGTGTTGACACCGATTTTAGTTTAGGTTAATGAGATAATTGATATTAAGTCCTGGTCGGGGACTGGGCACAGAGTTGGATGAAATCCTAGCTTGAAGGGCCAGGTCCTAGCCTGGAAGGCTAGGTTGGATGAAATCCTGGCTTGGAGGGTCAGGTCCTAGCCTGGAAGGCTAGGTTGGATGAAATCCTGGCTTGGAGGGTCAGGTCCTAACCTGGAGGACTAGGTTGGATGAAATCCTGGCTTGGAGGGCCAGGTCCTAGCTTGGAGGGCTAGGTTGATGAAACCCTGGCTTGGAGGGCTATGTCCTAGCTTGGAGGGCTAGGTTGAAGTCCCGGTGAGTGAAACTGGGCACGGAGTCTTGGTCCGAGGGACTGAGCACAAGTTAGGGGAGGCTGGGAGCCAGTTCTCTTGACTTAGAGTGGGTTTGGCCTTGCCTAGATCAGTCTGGTGACCGATCAGGGAAGTTGGCACGGAGTTCCCTCGTGGATCGGTCTGGTGACTGACCCAGCAATGTCTGATCGGTCTGGTGACCGATCAGGGAGCATACAGTAACTTTGTTAGGCTACTGATCGTCTCCTGATTGGTCTGGTGACCGATCAGGGAGAGCTCTAGATCGGTCTGGTGAACGATCAGGGAGAGGTCAGTAGCCTTGGGAGAAACCGTTGATCGGTTTGCTGGACCGATCAAATGTCACGGGCTCCTCACTATGACCGATCAGAAAGGAGCCTGATCGGTCAGGGAGTGCTCTGATCGATCTGGTGACCGATCAGTGGGGTTGGCAAGCGAAAGCTAAAGGTTTGCACTCAGCTGATGGATCGGACTGGTGACCGATCCCCAGTACTTGATCGGTCAGGGTGACGATCAAAGATGAGCTCGCGATATCACTTTCCTCACTGTGGATCGATCAGGCTGGAGCATAATCGGATTGAACCCATCCTTATCAGTCTGGTGACCGATCAGAAGTCACTCTGATCGGTCCGATGACTGATCAGTAGCTGGCAGCTTTAATTCAAAAGCACTGTCAGACGTCTGATTGCCTGCTGATTCGCTGCTGATTTTGTTCTGATATGTGATTCTCTATTTATTTGATGTGCTAATGACATGCTAAGTTTGCAGATGACAGGGGTGGATTCAAACACTCAAAGAGGGTCAATGAGAGTCTTTCCTTGGAGCAGGTTTGTCCATTTCTCCTTCGTAGGAAACAACGACTTCTGGCTCGAACTGCAACGGCTCAGAAGCTGATGACCTGGCGCTCGACTGGAGGGGATTCAGTGAGTTCAGAGGAGGTCAGGGATAGCTGGGCTGTTGCAGGTGAGCAGCTGACGAGCTCCAGAGGAGCGTCTGTAACCTGGCGAGGCTGGCGATGCAAAGCAGGTTAAGCTGCGGAGTGGAGAAGGAGCTGAAATAGAACTCTACGTGAACTCTTCTGAACACTTGTGCTTGTGCGACAACTTTGATCCATCTCTTGTGCAAGCAACTGTGAATCTTGAGCGCTTGGAAGAAGAAACAAGGAGCTTGGCGAGTCCATCAGCAAGAAGACACGAAGAGGGAGTTCTTGCGTGAGATCTGTGCTGAGTGGAGCTCGGTGAGGAGTTCGCTTGTGTTCTTACTGTCCTAAGTGCTCTGTAAGCTTCTCTTGTGGTTCTTGTGCTTATTTCCATTATTTGTTTGAACCCGCTGTGGAGAGGTTACTCCACCGAGAAGGAGGTTACATTTGATATCCGGATTTCCGGGGCTTGATCTGCCGACGATCAAGGGATCGCCCACCTCACGGGCACGCCAAGAAGTAGGGGCAAGTTATCCCCGAACCTTGTAAACTCTCCTTGTTAGCAATCTCGTTTGTTGGTTTAGTTTGTTTCTTGTTCTTCTGTGTTTCTGCATTTCTCTGTTTTCTTTTGCTTCCGCTGTGTTACTAACCCTAAGTGCAGAAATCCAAAAAGTGAAAGCGATTTGTGTGTCTGGCTATATTCACCCCGCCCCCTCTCTAGCCATCCAAGTCCCAACAAGTGGTATCAGAGCTTGGGGCTCTGTTCAAGCGGCTTAACATCCGAGAGCTATCAACAATGGCTTTGAGAGAAGGTTTTAGCACCACTCGACCTCCCTTCTTCGATGGATCAGATTTTCAATATTGGAGGTCTCACATGGAGTACTATCTCAAGACCGACATCGGAATGTGGTTCTCCGTGAAGGAAGGCTTCAACCCTCCATGAGATGCGGAGGGAAAAGAGTTGGAGTCTTCACGGTGGTCGGCTGAGCAAACACGAAAAGGAGAAGCCGATGCGAAGGCGGTGGTGACTTTGCAATGTGGCATGAACAAAGACCAACTAATCAAGGTTGGTCCCTTTACAAGTGCAAAGGATTTGTGGAACAAACTCATCGAACTCCATGAGGGTACCCGAGATTCAAGAATAGCCAAGAGGGACTTGTTCCTCAACCAACTACAAAATCTCTCCATGAAGGAGAGTGAAACGGTAAGTGAGCTTCATAGTAGATTCAAGGAAGTCCTCAACGGTCTTCATTCTATTGACGAAAAGGTCGAAAACCGCGACCTTGTGAGGTATGTGTTAAAAGCTTTTCCAAGGAATGTCTTGTGGTCATCCATGGTGGATGCCTACAAGGTTTCCAAGGACTTATCAATTGTTAAATTGGATGATTTATTTTGTGAAATGGAGCTTCATGAAATGGCTAACAAAGGCCCCAAGGAGAAGGGGATTGCCTTAGTTGCAGGGGAAAAGACCAATAAGAAGAAGGAGGAGAAGAAGAAGGAGAAGGAGGTTTCTTCATCTTCATCCGAATTCGAGTCCGAGGAAGATGGCAGCGGGTCTTCTTCCTCCGAGATGACCAACTTTGTTAGAAGGATGATGAGAAAGAGTCGGCGCTTCAAAGGTAAAGGTAACCCTAGTGAAGTTAAGATTGATAAGTCTAATATTACTTGCTATGAGTGTAGCAAGAAAGGGCACTTCAAGAAGGACTGCCCAAAGCTCAAGAAGAAGGAGGATAAATCAAAGAAGAAGAAGAAGGCCTTGAAGGCCACATGGGATGAATTCTCCTCGAGTTCATCCGAAGAGGAGGAGGAGAAGAGTACACGCCATGTAGCACTCATGACTCTTGAAGGAGAAGAGAGCAGTGATGAATCCACCGACTCCTCAAACGCGGCTTCATCATCTTCGGATGATGAAGAGGTAATCTCTCCCGAATTGGACAAATGCTATAGAACCATTACATGTTTAACCGATTTATTGAAAAAGTCCAAAGTAAAGATTAAATCATTGAAAATAGAAGTTGAACAATTGAAATCCTCTAGGATGAGGATGTTGATGATTTGCATGTTGAAATGTTAGATGATGAAAATAAATCACTGAAGAGTGAAGTTGAGAGACTCAAGAGTGTTCTTGAGAAGTTCTCAACAAGTTCAAAAACCTTAGATATGATTTTGAATGCACAAAGGGCGGTTTACAATAGGGCCGGTATTGGTTACCGATCTAAAGAACCTTCATTTGTTTCCTTGATGTCTAGGACTGATGTTAGACCACTTAAGACTCCTAGGGTTCAAAAGAAAGTGGTCAAGGCATGGGTGCCTAAGTCTTGCATTGTAGGTGCTTTAGGTCCCAAGATTTGGGTTTCTATCTTTCGTATTGTGTAGGTTGTGATTGAGGGGGAGCATCTATCAACTTGGTTCGTTGATAGTGGGTGCTCCAAACATATGACCGGTGATAGATCCTTATTCACTACCCTTCAAAGAAAAAGTAGAGGTAATGTTTCCTTTGGTAATAATGGTAGTCTTAAGGTTGTAGGAATAGGAGACATTCAAATATCCAAATGTCTTAGGATTAAGAATGCCCTTCTAGTCAAGGGGATGACATTTAATCTCCTAAGTGTCAGGCAATTGTGTGATGCGGGTTACACAATTGATTTTCAATCAAGTCAATGTCTAGTTAGACAACATGACACATTTGACACAGTACTAGTAGGCACAAGGATAGATAACATTTATCAAGTTTAATTTAAAAGTGCTACTAATGCTTTTGTTAAGTGTTTCATGTCAAGAGAAGATGAATCTACCCTTTGGCACCGGAGATTAGCACATGTGAACATGAAGAACATCCGGAAATTGGCCAACAAGGGATTAATTCGTGGCTTACCAAGCATCAAGTATGAAAAGGACAAACTTTGCGATGCATGTCAAATGGGTAAGCAAATGAAATCTACACATAAAGGTAAAAGCGTTGTAAGTACATCTACCGCTTTAGATTTATTTCATATAGACTTGTTTGATTGTAGCACTATTATATCATTGAATGGTAGTAGATATTGTTTTGTGATCATTGATGATTTTACTAGATATACTTAGACATATTTTCTAAAATATAAGGATCAAACCTTAGATGTTTTCATTTCTTTTTGTAGAAGAGTTGAAAATGAAAAATCATCAACAATTAAAATAATTAGGAGTGATCATGGAGGTGAATTTCAAAACCAACGATTTTTAGAGTTTTGTAAAGAGAGAGGATATAGACATGAGTTCTCCACTCCTAGAACTCCACAACAAAATGGTGTTGTAGAGAGGAAGAACCGAGTCTTACAAGAGGCTGTACAAAGCATGCTCAATGAGTACTCATTACCGAGTTACTTATGGGCTGAAGCTGTAAACACAGCTTGCTACGTGCAAAATCGAGTCCTCATACATAGATTCCTAGGAAAGACTCCTCATGAACTATGGTTTGGGAAACCACCTACAGTTAAACACCTTAGGGTGTTTGGTTGTAAGGTATTTATTCTAAACACCAAGGACCATCTTGGAAAGTTCACAGCAAAAGCTGATGAAGGGATACTGGTCGGGTACTCCCTCGTTAGCAAAGCTTACCGAGTCTACAACAAGAAGTCTAGATTAGTTGAAGAGTCTTCTGATGTTGTTTTTGAAGAAATTCCAAAAGCAAATGATCAACCAGAAGATGTCAAAGGAGTTCAATTCGAACTTAGGAAACTAAGTTTGGATGGAAGTCCAAGTGTTGTTGTTGATGGTAATGAGTCTGATGCCGGTGAGCCTAGACAACGCATAGCTCAGCCGGATCCTGAGGCTGAGCCGGTGTCTAGTGAAACCATCCAAGAAGCACCAGCAACACCAAGGCAAACTAGATTAGCCTCTAGTCATCTCCAAGACCAAATTGTTGGAGATATCCATCATGGGGTTAGGACTAGATCATTCTTTAGGAATGAGGCTAATGAAGTTGCCCTAATTTCCGAAATTGAACCTAGAAAAATTGACGAAGCATTAAATGATCCCGATTGGATCATTGCCATGCAAGATGAACTAGGTCAATTCGAAAGAAGTCAAGTTTGGGACTTAGTCCCTTAACCTAAGAAGACCACCATTATTGGAACCAAATGGGTCTTCAAAAATAAATTGAACCATAAGGAAGAATTCATAAGAAACAAGGCACACTTAGTAGCCAAGGGCTACAGTCAAGTTGAAGGCCTTGATTATGATGAGACCTACGCTCCCGTGGCACGATTAGAGTCCATCCGATTGATGCTTGTATTTGCAGCACATCGAGGTTTCAAACTATATCAAATGGATGTCAAATCGGCCTTCCTAAATTGTTTAATAAGAGAAGAGGTCTATGTCGAACAACATCCGGGGTTTGAGAATTGCGATTTTCCAATCCACGTGTTCAAATTCAAGAAGACACTTTATGGCCTTAAACAAGCACCCCGAGCTTGGTATGAAAGGTTGTCGACATTTCTTATTGAAAAAGATTTTGTGAGTGGACAAATAAACCCTACACTATTTCTACGGAGAGATTGTGACAATATATTTGTAACCCAAGTATATGTCGATGACATAATTTGTGGCTCAAACAATAAGGGTTATTTGAATGAGTTTATCAGACACATGGAGAGTGAGTTTGAGATGAGTCTAGTGGGAGAGTTGACTTTCTTCCTTGGACTTGAAATCAAGCAAACTCGAGATGGAATCCATGTGCACCAATCGAAATACACACAAGAGATGCTCCGAAAATTTAATATGAGTGATTCTAAAGAGGTAACCACTCCCATGACGACAAACACACGATTAGACAATGATGAGAGTGGTAAACCTGTTGAACTAACTCAGTATCGGAGCATGATAGGTAGTTTGCTATACCTCACAGCTAGTCGACCTGATATACTTTTTGCTGTGGGTATGTGCGCTAGGTATCAAGTCTGTGCCAAGAAATCTCATATAATTGTTGTTAAACGAATTCTAAGATACCTTAAGGGCACAATTGGAGTTGGTCTTTGGTACCCCCGTACCGAGTCATTTGACCTAATTGGCTATACTGATTCCGACTATGCTGGGTGCAAGTTGGATCGGAAGAGCACGAGTGGGGGCTGTCAATTCTTAGGATCATCACTAGTTAGTTGGTCAAGTCGGAAGCAACATTGTGTTGCTCTCTCCACGACCGAGGCAGAATATATCGCCATGGGAAAGAGTGTATTGCAATTATTGTGGATGATTCATACTCTAGAGGACTATGGATTAAGTTACAAGGGTGTGCAAGTGTTGTGTGACAACATTAGCACAATAAACCTAACAAAGAATCTAGTCCACCATTCTAGAACCAAGCATATTGAAGTGCGTCACCACTTCATTAGAGATCATGTTGCTAGAGGAGATATTGCACTCTCACATGTAGAGTCCAAATCAAATCTAGTGGACATTTTCACTAAATCACTCCCCGAGAATGAGTTTAGTTTCTTATGAAGGGAATTGGGAATGTGTCGCGCTTCATAGGATTGAAAAGCATTCAAAACTCCTCATGATCATTACAAATTGTTGGGAATAATTGGGCAACTTGGGGACATCTCACACAAACTATAAAGGTTAACAAAATATTTTTGTTTGCTAAAAATGGGGTGAGATGCTAGGATCAACCTAATTACTCAAAATGTCAATGCATCCCTTGAGAAATTAGGTTGACGAGATAATAATCACTAAGTTGACCAAGTATGGGGAAAACCAATGCATAACATATGTGTACTTGGCTCCATGATCATACTTGAACATTCCAATCAAGGAAACTTGATTGGAGACTTTATATTGATACAAACTTAAGTGAAAATTGATTGAATGTTTGTGATTGAGTTTGCCTCCACTTGGGTGGAGCAAATTGATTTGTTAGACCTATAAGGACCTTTGATCCTTCTTAAAGGATCAATTATAGTCAAGGGAACACCTTCAAGATCGATGATTTTTCATCTGATCTTATCAGAAATCGATAGGGAGTCTGAAACTGGAATTTCAAATCGCATCAGAAAAATTCCTGATACCTGATCGGTCACCGAACCGATCAAGAGGTTGCCTGATCGGTCACCAGACTGATCAGGAGTATGTCTGATCGGACTAACGGACCGATCAAGCCGAATTGCGATAAACCCACTGCAATCTCTCTGTGTTAGCCTGGATCGGTCCACAGACCGATCTGGCTCACTGTGGTGATCGGTCCACAGACCGATCAGGAGGCTCACAGAAAACCTCCCAAACTTACTGTCCGCTCTCTGATCGATCATCATACCGATTAGGGCTTACCTGATCAGTCGCCCGACCGATCAGGACTAAGCCAGTCCGATCAGGCTGGAGCCTGATCGGTCTGGGTGCTCCCAGATCGAACGGTGATTCGTTCGATCACATTAAATTCTGGTTGGTGGATCGGCCCACCAACCTATTAACTCCCTGATCTTACACCTCCAAGCCCTAGCCGATCCCTCAGTGCAAATCGCAGAACTTTCTCCCTATTCCCACGAGTGTTGCGAGCTTCTTTCTTATCTGCGAGAATCTCAGTTTGCGCTTGTCTGTTCAAGCTCTGTTTCCTGCGTTGAGCTCTGCGGTGCGAGCTCTCTCGTTTCTTCTGCAAGTTTCTGAAGGATCTTTCTCGCTCAAGCCCTTGAGCTCATCTCCTGCGCAACTTCTTCCAGCCTTCGAGATCTTCTCCAACTACTTCATGGCACCTAAGTAAGGAGTTTTGTGTAAAAGTTATCTTGCTATTCATTTCTTCAAGTATGTTTCTTGCACTAATCACTGGTTTGTTTTGTGTCGTGCACTTTTTCCAATCCCATTGATCTTTCGGTTGGGTGCTCCTTTTTGTGTGTGTCGTGATCCTCCGTGACCTAACCCTATCAAACCTTGTTAATGATCAAACCTTATCCTTGTATGTGTGCCATTGACGATAATCTCCCTGATCAACTTGTACCGTAACCTGTTGTTCATATGATCAATTCCATCTTGTGTTATGATTCATTCTTGTATCATTGATTACCTGATCAAACTTCTGTTGATTCACTTCATTTGATCCAATCTATTGCCATGATTTATTTCCAACCCTTAGGAAATCTCCTAAAGGCAAAGAGCCGGCCGAGGGCATCTCACAATCCAGAGCTCCCTCATCCTCTTCGAGACCGTAACCACCCCCTCATACAAGATTTCAAAATGTCCATTACGCACTAGCCTTTGAATATCACACTTTCAAACTCATGCCCCGTCGAACTGTGGACAGAGCATTCATTTACGAACATTGTCCGTCGGTACGACGAATCATTGAGTTTTATAAACTTCAGTCCATTCTCTTTCTCGAGCAGTCGATCAACTTTGATCTAGTTTTCGAGTTTTATAACAACATGGTCAGTGGAGAGGGTTCGGGGTATAGGACCCGAGTCGCCGGTATTAACCTCAATTTTGATTTATCAGCTTTCACTGCCTTTTTAGCGTGTCGCCAATCAGATAACGACTTTCCGCTCTACCCTTATCTTCTAGATCCTCTACCGGTTCCCTTCGATGGAGTCACACCTGACTCTATCCATGAGTACTTTTTCGGTCATCCTAGGTCAAGGGATCTCGGTGAGGCTGCCAGTGATTTTCCCACATTTGCTGCCCTCAGGCTTTCCCCCACTGATTATGTCCTGTTTAAGATTATCACTAACTGCCTGATACCTATTACCTCTAAGCCTCTTTATGAAATTCGCTCATTTCACTGCTTGATGCTGTACGGGATGCATCGACGATTAGACTTTGACATTGTGACCACCATCTACTTCTCCATTATCACCTACAGTCAGATCTACAGTCAGATGGTTTACATGCCTTTTGGCCATATCATTACCGCTTAGCTCCATTCGGTCGGTATTGACGTATCACAGGGCAAGATCGTGCCGATGGTTCGGCAGGATTGCCGACTTTACTGACGCACATTGGCTCAGTCTGGCATTGTTGTCGGACCATAGGGGCTGAGGTGGAAGGATAGGAGAGATGTAGGGGAGTTACCGAGAGCAGCCCATGATCAGATGCATCAGGAGCCGCCCGCTGCTGCAGAGGGCTACTATGAGTTCGATCCTGACCTTCGCTGGCAGATTGCCGAGCTGGAGCAGACGATCCAGCATGGTCTACATGTCTCAGAGCTCTGGAGACAGGAGGTCCGATCTGAGTTTCAGTCTTTTGACCGCAAACTACACGCGTTAGAGTCCGACGTTTCTGGGATTCGCTCCCGGCAGGAGACATGGCATGAGGAGTGACACAGTTGGGCAGCTGGTCATCCATACCAGCCATCATCCTCTGGAGCGGTGCCTTCCAGTAGCACTGCACCAGGGAGCTTTATATATATTGATGATACATCTGATGACGACCCTGCTGAGGATTGATTTGATCTTGGTTTCATGATTTGTGATGATTGCTCTGACTTTATGGTTGTATGCCTATGCTCTGACTATCATGTTTTGGTGATGGACTTGACTATATATTTGATGCTGTGTTATGCATCTGACTTTATGCCTGATTTCCATGTATGACTTGTTTATTACTAGTTATTGTTTTCCTTGATTTATATGATGCATGTGATTGCTATATCATGCCTTCTCTTTATCACATGGTTTTATATACTCTCAAAATTAAATCATATCTTTGTTGTTTTGGAAGAACCCCTAGGTTTGAGGGGGAGGTTTTGTTTTTAAACTTAACAACTAGTCTACACCCTTTTCGGTATTTGACAAAGGGGGAGAGTGAGGTTGGTTAAGTTTAGGATAATGACGAGATTAACTGTTGTAGGGGGAGGATCCGGATTCTCCTACGATAGTGGAATTTGAGAAATGGTTTTCAAATCCCTAAATTTAAAATCGGGTTGTCAAATAACAAAAAGGGGGAGATTGTTGATGCAGTCTGACCCTGATTGTTGTTTTGGTGTTGACACCAATTTTAGTTTAGGTTAATGAGATGATTGAGATTAAGTCCTGGTCGGGGACTGGGCACGGAGTTGGATGAAATCCTGGCTTGGAGGGTCAAGTCCTAGCTTGGACGGCTAGGTTAGATGAAATCCTGGCTTAGAGGGTCAGGTCCTAGCCTGGAGGGCTAGGTTGGATGAAATCCTGGCTTGGAGGGTCAGGTCCTAGCCTGGAAGGCTAGGTTGATGATGTAAGTACCCCTGGTTGATTTTGATGTGATCAACCGATTTAAGTTAGGTCCTGGTATGTTTAATCCCTCTGCTAAGTGTACAGGAGCTTAGGTACGGAGGAAGTCGAGCGTAAGACATAGCGGACGAGAAGGATTGTGCGGGGAAGTGAGCCAACGGGCTCGGTACAATCCGAGGGACGCGGAAGCTGCGGAAGAGTACGCCGGTGGAGCGAGAAGGACGTGCGCAGTGTCCGAGGGACGAGAAGCCGGGAGGAAGGACGCTCGAGGGGCGAAAGGCCGGAGTCGGGTTCGGGTGAGCCTAACTCCGGTTGGCCGGAAATCACCCAGAAGATGAACCAAAAGACTGGTCAGTTTGACCAAGTCAAACCAGGCACCTGAAACAAAAAGAATTTTATTTGTTGCTATGGAGATTCGAAGTAGCAACCTCGCCTACATATATCACCAGTCTTACCGACTGGGATAAAGAAAAGATGTGATTAAAATTGTTGCGAGCAAATGATAAAGTTATTTATCTGTTGCGAGCAGAAGATAAAGTTATCTCTTAAAGGATAACTTTATCCTTTAATCAGATCCAATGGATGCAGTTTAATCTCATCCAAGATCAACCATCCAGATTACATCCATGGATCAACGGCCAAGAGAAAATTTCTCAATAATCAACAATCCAGATTTATTCTCTTAGGCTATAAATAGGCTTAGAGTTTCAACCTTTTAATTCAATCATTTTTATTCAATTCTTGTAATTCTCTCTAAAGTCTAGTGTGCTTCAGTTGTAAGGCTTCTCCGCCACAAGGAGATTTTTATTGAGCGTCCACTGCCTTGGAAGCAACGTTCTCTGTTGCGACTAAGTTTATTTTTTAATAGACGAGTTCCTCCATTCCTTTTATTTATTAGCCGTCTATTCACTCCCCTCTAGCCGGACCAACCCGATCCAACAAGTGGTATCAGAGCCAGGGTCGCCGCAGAAGGACTAACCGCCGACTGCAGCAATTTCAAGAAAATGGTTGGAGCCGTAATCTATTCGCCGAAGTTTGAGGGGGAGTTCGCGATGTGGAAGCGTCGAATGCAGGTATTTTTTAAAACTGATATTGAATTGCTAATAATTATGAAAAATGGTTTTTCAGTTCCTAAAGACAATAACGGCAAGGATAAAGAAATAGAGTCGTGGACCAAGAAGGAGAAATCAGACTTTGAAGCAAACGACAAAGCTGAATTTCATCTACTAGCCGTTATTCCAGCGCAAGAAGTTAACCGCATCGAGAATTACAACTCGGCAAAAGAGCTCTGGGAGAAATTCCTAGAATTGCATGAAGAGAAGAATAAGAAATCAGAAATCGCCGCACTGAACACAAAGAAGATCCAACTCGATGATGAGTCCTCGTCAGAAGAGTCGGAAGGTCAAAAATACGCGGGACTTGCGCTGATGGCAAATCATCAAGAAGGGAGCACTGATGAAGGGGGAGAGACGTCAGGAGAAAGCGACGACGAAAGAGGAACCTCGCTTTTCGAAAGCGATCCGGTAAGTAAGGTTTGTTTTCTTCCTCATGATCAATTATATGCAGGAGTTAAAGCCTTGCTTAAATCTAATTGTAGATTAGAAAAAGAAAATTTGAAATTGAAAAATGAATTGGCACTTACTTTCTCTTCTGAAATTTTAAAAAATGAAAATGGTAATTTGAAAAACTTAGTGCAAAAATTAGAACTTGATATTGCATATTTACGCCAAAAGAAAAATAGCTTTCCTGATAATTTAAATTGGTATTTTAAAAATCATAAGGGTCAATTTAAAAATGTGCCCAAAAGTTATATTCCGCCTAAGTTTTTAATTAATCCTGTAGACAAGAACTTATTTTGGGTTCCTAAATTTGTATTAAACTGATTTTTTTTTGTTATTATAAATGTGTGCATTGTGTTTCTCTAACAAAAATTATGTCTTTATTTTTTTATGCGCAATTATGCTGTCTATCTACTGGAACTTCTTTCAAAATTTTTTGAATATTTTTTTCCCTCGAAATTTGAAATTAAGAGTTTAGAGGAAAGACTCATTACAATTTTTTTTCAAATTTTTCGAAGTATTGTTTCCAATTTTTTTAATTTTATTATTCAAGAACTCTTATGTGTTGGTTTGTCATTTTTGGACTTGACGAACGAATTTAAAACTCAAAATTTTTGTCCAAACTCATATCTTCATCTTCGACGTTAACAAAAAATATTTAGATTTTTTTATTGAAATATGATTTTTTTTTATTTTCAAAATTCGATAGAAAAAGATTTTGACCAGATTCGATTTTTTTTTTGATCTCCTCATCAACTGTGGATTTTATCCAAAAAAAAATTTGATTTTTTTAAATCTTTTTTTTACAAAAAAAATGGAATTAACTTTGAAAAAAATATGCCATTTTAAATTTGAAAAATCTGTGTCAACACGTTTTTTTTCACTTAGAAAATTTTTTATCGCACTCAAAAAAATTTTCTTCCCTACTTATGTTTTCCAATTTTTTGATGTGATCAAAGGGGGAGAAATAGTACTAAGTTAAGGGGTAGAATTTTAATTTACTTGAAATTTAAGTTTTTTTGAACTTAAACTGTTTACATGTATGTTTTTTTTATTTTGATTACCCTAATTTAACTCGGATTGATACACATCAAAAAGGGGGAGATTGTAAGTACCCCTGGTTGATTTTGATGTGATCAACCGATTTAAGTTAGGTCCTGGTATGTTTAATCCCTCTGCTAAGTGTACAGGAGCTTAGGTACGGAGGAAGTCGAGCGTAAGACGTAGCGGACGAGAAGGATTGTGCGGTGAAGTGAGCCGACGAGCTCAGTACAATCCGAGGGACGCGGAAGCTGCGGAAGAGTACGCCGGTGGAGCGAGAAGGACGTGCGCAGTGTCCGAGGGACGAGAAGCCGGGAGGAAGGACGCTCGAGGGGCGAAAGGCCGGAGTCGGGTTCGGGTGAGCCTAACTCCGGTTGGCCGGAAATCACCCAGAAGATGAACCAAAAGACTGGTCAGTTTGACCAAGTCAAACCAGGCACCTGAAACAAAAAGAATTTTATTTGTTGCTATGGAGATTCGAAGCAGCAACCTCGCCTACATATATCACCAGTCTTACCGACTGGGATAAAGAAAAGATGTGATTAAAGTTGTTGCGAGCAAATGATAAAGTTATTTATTTGTTGAGAGCAGAAGACAAAGTTATCTCTTAAAGGATAACTTTATCCTTTAATCAGATCCAATGGATGCAGTTTAATCTCATCCAAGATCAACCATCCAGATTACATCCATGGATCAACGG
The DNA here is from genome assembly GCA_024364735.1 of Boesenbergia rotunda. NCBI lineage: Eukaryota > Viridiplantae > Streptophyta > Magnoliopsida > Zingiberales > Zingiberaceae > Boesenbergia > Boesenbergia rotunda. Next base: position 93,794 of record JAGFNQ010009570.1, read on the forward strand.
CCAAGAGAAAATTCTTCAACAATCAACAATCCAGATTTATTCTCTTAGGCTATAAATAGGCTTAGAGTTTCAACCATTTAATTCAATCATTTTTATTCAATTCTTATAATTCCCTCTAAAGTCTAGTGTGCTTCAGTTGTAAGGCTTCTCCGCCACAAGGAGATTTTTATTGAGCGTCCACTGCCTTGGAAGCAACGTTCTCTGTTGCGACCAAGTTTATTTTTTAATAGATGAGTTCCTCCATTCCTTTTATTTATTAGCCGTCTATTCACTCCCCTCTAGCCGGACCAACCCGATCCAACAGATGAAACCCTGGCTTGGAGAGCCAGGTCCTAGCTTGGAGGGCTAGGTTGATGAAACCCTGGCTTGGAGGGCCAGGTCCTAGCTTGGAGGGCTAGGTTGAAGTCCCGGTGAGTGAAACTGGGCACGGAGTCTTGGTCCGTGGGACTGAGCAAGAGTCAGGGGAGGCTGGGAGCCAGTTCTCTTGATTTAGAGTGGGTTTGTCCTTGGCTGGATCGGTCTGGTGACCGATCAGGGAAGTTGGCACAGAATTCCCTCGTGGATCGGTCTGGTGACCGACCCAACGATGTCTAATCGGTCTGGTGACCGATCAGGGAGCATACAGTATCTTTGTTAGGCTAGTGATCGTCTCCTGATCGGTCTGGTGACCGATCAGGGAGAGCTCTGGATCGGTCTGGTGAACGGTCAGGGAGAGGTCAGTAGCCTTGGGAGAAACCGTTGATCGGTTTGCTGGACCAATCAAATGTCGCGGGCTCCTCACTATGACCGATCAGGAAGGGGCCTGATCGGTCAGGGAGTGCTCTGATCGGTCTGGTGACCGATCAGTGGGGTTGGCAAGCGAAAGCTAAAGGTTTGCACTCAGCTGATGGATCAGACTGGTGACCGATCCCCAGTACTTGATCAGTCAGGGTGACCGATCAAAGATGAGCTCGCGATATCACTTTACTCACTGTGGATCGATCAGGCTGGAGCCTGATCGGATTGAACCCATCCTGATCGGTCTGGTGACCGATCAGGAGTCACTCTGATCGGTCCGGTGACCGATCAGTAGCTGACAGCTTTAATTCAAAAGCACTATCAGACGTCTGATTGCCTGCTGATTCGCTACTGATTTTGTTCTGATATGTGATTCTCTGTTTATTTGCTGTGCTAATGACCTGCTATGTGTGCAGATGACAGGGGTGGATTCAAACACTCAAGGAGGGTCAATGGGAGTCTTTCCTTGGAGCAGGTTTGTCCATTTCTCCTTCGCAGGAAACAACGGCTTCTGGCGTGAACTGCAACAGCTGAGAAGCTATGACCTGGGGCTCGACTGGAGGGGATTCAGTGAGTTCAGAGGAGGTCAGGGATAGCTGGGCTGTTGCAGGTGAGCAGCTGACGAGCTACAGAGGAGCGTCTGTGACCTGGCGAGGCTGGTGATGCAAAGCAGGTTAAGCTGCGGAGGAGAGAAGGAGTTGAAATAAAACTCTACGTGAACTCTTCTGAACACTTGTGCTTGTGCGACAACTTTGATCCATCTCTTGTGCAAGCAACTGTGAATCTTGAGCGCTTGGAAGAAGAAACAAGGAGCTTGGCCAGTCCATCAACAAGAAGACACGAAGAGGGAGTTCTTGCGTGAGATCTGTGCTGAGTGGAGCTCGGTGAGGAGTTCGCTTGTGTTCTTACTGTCCTAAGTGCTTTGTAAGCTTCTCTTGTGGTTCTTGTGCTTATTTCCATTATTCGTTTGAACCCGTTGTGGAGAGGTTACTCCACCGAGAAGGAGGTTACATTTGATACCCTGATTTTTGGGGCTTGATCTGCCGACGATCAAGGGATCGCCCACCTCACGGGTACGCCAAGGAGTAGGGGCAAGTTATCCCCGAACCTTGTAAACCCTCCTTGTTAGCGATCTCGTTTGTTGGTTTAGTTTCTTTCTTGTTCTTCTGTGTTTCTGCATTTCTCTGTTTTCTTTTGCTTCCACTGTGTTACTAACCCTAAGTGCAGAAATCCAAAAAGTGAAAGCGATTTGTGTGTCTGGCTATATTCACCCCCCCCCTCTCTAGCCATCCAAGTCCCAATAGGCACAAGGATAGATAACATTTATCAAATTTCTTTTATAAGTGTTACTAATGTTTTTGTTAAGTGTTTCATGTCAAGAGAAGATGAGTCTAACCTTTAGCACCGGAGACTAGCACATGTGAACATGAAGAATATTCGGAAATTGGCCAACAAGGGACTAGTTCGTGGCTTACCAAGCATCAAGTATGAAAAGGAAAAGATTTGTGATGCATGTCAAATGGGTAAGCAAACAAAATCTGCACATAAAGGTAAAAACGCTGTAAGTACATCTACCGCTTTAGATTTACTTCACATGGACTTGTTTGATTATAGCACTATTATATCCTTGAATGGTAATAGATATTGTTTTGTGATTATTGATGACTTTACTAGATATACATGGATCTATTTTCTAAAATATAAGGATCAAACCTTAGATGTTTTTATTTCATTTTGTAGAAGGGTTGAAAATGAAAAATCATCAACGATTAAAACAATAAGGAGTGATCATGGAGGTGAATTTCAAAATCAAAGATTTTTAGAGTTTTGTCAAGAGAGAGGGTATAGACACGAGTTCTCCACTCCTAGAACACCACAACAAAATGGTATTGTAGAGAGGAAGAACCGGGTCTTACAAGAGGCCGCACGAAGCATGCTCAATGAGTACTCATTACCGGGGTATTTATGGGCTGAAGCTGTGAACACAGCTTGCTACATGCAAAACCGAGTCCTCATCCATAGATTTCTAGGGAAGAGTCCTCATGAACTTTGGTTTGGAAAACCACCTACAGTTAAACATCTTAGGGTGTTTGGTTGTAAGGTATTTATTCTAAACACCAAGGACCATCTTGGAAAGTTCACAGCAAAAGCTGATGAAGGGATACTGGTTGGGTACTCCCTCGTCAGCAAAGCTTACCGGGTCTATAACAAGACATCTAGATTGGTTGAAGAGTCTTCTAATGTTGTTTTCGAGAAAATTCCCAAAGCAAATGATCAATCAGAAGGTGTCGAAGGAGTTCAATTCGAACTTAGGAAACTAAGTTTGGACGGAAGTCCGAGTGTTGTTGATGGTAATGAATCTAATGACGGTGAGCCTAGACAACTCATAAATCAGCCGGATCCTGAGGCTGAGCTTGTGTCTAGTGACACCATACAAGAAGGACCACTAACACCAAGGTAAACTAGGTTAGCCTCTAGTCATCCCCAAGACCAAATTGTTGGAGACATCCATCATGGGGTTAGGACTAGATCATTCTTTAGGAATGAGGCTAATGAAGTTGCCCTAATTTCCTAAATTGAACCTAGAAAAATTGACGAAGCATTAAATGATCCCGATTGGATCATTGCCATGCAAGATGAATTAGGTCAATTCGAGAGAAGTCAAGTTTGGGACTTGGTCCCTAGACCTAAGAAGACCACCATTATTGGAACTAAATGGGTTTTCAAAAATAAATTGAACCATAAGGGAGAAATCGTAAGAAACAAGACACACTTAGTAGACAAGGGCTATAGTCAAGTTAAAGGCCTTGATTACGATGAGACATATGCTCCCGTGGCACGATTAGTGTCCATCCAGTTGATACTTACATTTGCAGCACATCGTGGTTTCAAACTTTATCAAATGGATGTCAAATCGGCCTTCCTAAATGGTTTAATAAGAGAAGAGGTCTATGTCGAACAACCTCCGGGGTTTGAGAGTTCCGAATTTCCAAACCACTTGTTCAATCTCAAGAAGGCGCTCTACGGCCTTAAACAAGCACTCCGAGCTTGGTATGAGCGGTTGTCGACATTTCTAATTGAAAAAGGTTTTGTGAGAGGACAAATAGACCTTACACTATTTCTACGGAGAGATGGTGACGATATATTTGTAGACCAAGTATATGTCAATGATATAATTTGTGGTTCAAACAATAAGGCTATTTGAATGAATTTATTGGACACATGGAGAGTGAATTTGAGATGAGTCTAGTGGGAGAGTTGACTTTCTTCCTTGGACTCGAAATCAAGCAAACTCGAGATGGAATCCATGTGCACCAATCAAAATACACTCAAGAGATGCTCCAGAAATTTAACATGAGTGATTCTAAAGAGGTAACCACTCCTATGGCTACAAACACAAGGTTAGACAATGATGAAAGTGGTAAACCTGTTGACTTAACTCAATATCGGAGCATGATAGGTAGTTTGCTATACTTCATAGCTAGTCGACCTGATATACTTTTTGTTGTGGGTATGTGCGCTAGGTATCAAGTTTATGCCAAGGAATCTCATTTAATTGCTGTTAAGAGAATTTTGAGATACCTTAAAGGCACAATTGGAGTTGGTCTTTGGTATCCCCGTACCGAATCATTTGACCTAATTGGCTACACCGATTCCGACTATGCTGGGTGCAAGTTGGATCGGAAGAGCACGAGTGGAGGCTGCCAATTCTTAGTATCATCACTAGTTAGTTGGTCAAGTCGGAAGCAGCATTGTGTTTCTCTCTCCACGACCGAGGCAGAATATATTGTCATGGGAGAGAGTGTATCACAATTGTTGTGGATGATTCATACACTAGAGGACTATGGATTAAGCTACAAGGGTGTGCAAGTGTTGTGTGACAACATAAGCACAATAAACCTAACAAAGAATCCAGTCCACCATTCTAGGACCAAGTATATTGAAGTGCGTCACCACTTCATTAGAGATCATGTTGCTAGAGGAGATATTGTACTCTCACATGTAGAGTCAAAATCAAACCTAGCGGACATTTTTACTAAATCACTTCCCGCGAATGAATTTATTTTCTTACGAAGGGAATTGGGAATGTGTCGCGCTTCATAGGATGAAAAAGCATTCAAAACCCTTCATGATCAATTCGAATTGTTGGAAACAATTATTGGGCATCTTGGGGACATCTCACACAAACTATAAGGTATAACAAAACGTTTTTGTTTGCTAGAAATGGGGTGAGATGCTAGGATCAACCTAATTACTCAAAATATCAATGCATCCCTTGAGGAATTAGGTTGACGAGATAATGATCATTAAGTTGACCAAGTATGGGGAAAACCAATGCATAACATATATGTATTTGGCTCCATAATCATACTTGGACATTCCAATCAAGGAAACTTGATTGGAGACTTTATTTTGATACAAACTTGGTTAAACATTGAATGGATGTTTGTGATTGAATTTGACTCCACTTGGATGGAGCAAATTGATTTGGTAAACCCATAAGGACCTTTGATCCTTGTTCAGGGATTAATTATAGTCAAGGAAACCCCTCTAAGGTCGATAATCTTCCATCAAATTGTATCAAAATTCATTCGAGAATATGAAACTAAAGTTTCAGAATCATATCAGAAAATCTCTGATACCTAATCGGTCCACAGACCGATCAGACATAAGGCTGATCGGTCCACAGACCGATCAGGAGTCGGCCTGATCGGTCCAATTGACCGATCCAGCTATTTCGCGTGAAATTGTCAAAACTTTCTGTGTTGGCCTGGATCGGTCCCCAAACCGATCTGGCCCCCTGTGGTGATCAGTCCACCGACTGATCAGGAGGGTCACAGAAAATCTCACGAACCTACTGTTCGCTTCCTAATCGATCGGCAGATCGATCAAGGGCTTGCCTGATCGGTCACCCGACCGATCAGGACCAAGCCATAGCGATCAGGATGGAGCCTGATCGGTCTGAGCGCTCCCAGATCGAATGGTGATCCGTTCAATCGCATTAAATTCTGGTTGGTGGATCGGTCCACCAACCTATTAACTCCCTCTTTCCCTCACTTCCCAAGCCCTAGCGTCGAAACCCCTCATTCTCTTCCTGCGCGTGAGTTCCTCTTCTCCCTGTGCGTGTGAGTTCTTCTTCCTGCTGTTGGTGTTCTCAGCAACTCCTAGCTACGAACTCGTGTTCCTGCAACTCCTTACGCCGTGATCTGGTTTTCTCTGCGCAACTTCTAGGAGAGTTCTAGTATCTTGCAAGTTCTTTTTTTCGTCAAGACTGACAAAACCCTCTTCGTTCATCAATATGGCACCTAAGTAAGATTTTTCTACATTCACCTTGTTGATTACTTCAGATATCATAATACTTGGTGAACTAACCTTGTTGTTTGATTTTGGGGTTTATTTTGGTATGTGTCGTGTATGCCTTACCCATATGATCAACCTTATCGTCATTTGATTATTGATCAAATCTTACCTTACATGATCAAACTCTTGTGTTCACTTCACTAATCGATTTCATAATTACGTCATGATCTTGATTTTGATCAATGTCTTTGTGGTGGACCTTATATTGATTCATTCGAATATCATGATCAATTTTTCAAATCTTTAGAAAGTCGTCCAAGGGAAAAGAAACCGCTGAGGGAAGCTCGAAGGGCAAAGGCCCTTCATCTTCTGCATCCTCCCATAGGTCTCCACCTCCCTGTGATCCACGGTTTCCCAATGGTCACTTCGAATTGTTCTTTCATAATCACACCTTCAAACTCCTACCTTGTAGAACTGTAGACCGAGCGTTTGTTTACGAACACTGTCCCTCAGTACGATAGGTCATTGAGTTCTACAAGCTAGGATCCATTCTCTTTCTTGAGCGGCCAATCAATTTTGATTTAGTCTCCGAATTTTATAACAACATGGTCAGTGGAGCGGGTACGGGGTATAGGACCCGGGTTGCCAATATCGCCCTCAATTTTGATTTGTCAGCCTTCACTGCCTTTTTAGATTGTCGTCGTTCAGATAATGACTTTCCGCTTTACCCTTTTCTTCCAAATCCTTTACCAGTTCCCTTCGATGGAGTCACTCCTGACTCTATCCACGAGTATTTTTTCGGCCATCCGAGGCCAGGGGGTTCCGGTGAGCTTGCCGGTGATTTTTCCATATTTGCCGCTCTCAGTCTTTCCCCCGCTGATTATGTCCTGTTTAAAATTATCACTAACTGTCTGATACCTATTACTTCGAAGCCCCTAGCCGAAATTCGCCCATACCACTGCTTGATGCTCTACGGGATGCATCGGTGGTTAGACTTTGACATAGTAATGACCATCTACTTCTCTATCATCACCTATAGTCAGATGGATGGTCAGACAGTTTACATGCCATTTGGACATATCATTACTACCTGGCTTCATTATGTCGGTATCGACGTGTCACAGGGCAGGATCGTGTTGATGGTTCGGCAGGACTGCCGACTTGGCCAACGTGCGTTGGCCCAGTCTGGCATTATCGTCGGACCACAGGGGCTGAAGTGGAAGGATAGGAGAGGTGTGGGGGAGTTACCTAGGGCCGCCCATTTTCAGATACCCGCTGCTCCGGCCTTCCATCAGGAGTCGCTTGCTGCTGCAGAGGGCCACTATGAGCCAGATCCCGATCTCCGCTGGCAGGTTGCGGGGCTGGAGCAGACGATGCAGCGCGAGTTTCATATCTCCGAGCTCTGGCGACAGGAGGTCCGGTCGGAGTTTCGATCTTTCGATCGTAGACTGCTCGCACTAGAGTCAGACGTCTCTGGGATTCGGTCCCAGCAGCAAACCTGGTACGAGGAGTGGCGCCAGCATACGTTTCCTGGAGCTGCGCCATCCAGGAGCACTGCACCAGGGAGCTACATATCTATTGATGATACATCTGATGACGACGCTGCTGAGGATTGATTTGATGGTACTCTGATCTTGTTTTTCTGATTGGTGATTTGACTATTTTGCATATTATGTCTTAGTGATGTAGTTGACTATACTTTGATGCATTGATATGCATGTAACTATTTGTCTGTTTTGGATTTGTCATGTACCTGACTATGCTTTGATGCTGTGTGATGCATCTGACATTATAACTGACTCCATGTATAACTTGCTACTTCATGTGATTACTAGTTCTTGTTTTCCCTGATTCATATGCTGCATGTGATTGCTATATCCTGCTTTATCTTTATCACATGGGTTCATATGCTTCCAAAATTAAAACATATACTTGTTGTTTTGGGAGAACCCCTAGGTTTGAGGGGGAGAGATTTTTAAACTTAACAACCAGTCTACACCCTTTTCGGTGTTTGACAAAGGGGGAGAGAGTGGTTAGTTAAGTTTGGAATAATGATGAGCTTAACTGTTGTAGGGGGAGGATCCTGATTCTCCTACGATAGTGAAATTTGAGACTATGGATTTCAAATCCCTAAACTTAAAATCGGGTTGTCAAACAACAAAAAGGGGGAGATTGTTGATGCAGTCTGACCCTAATTGTTATTTTGGTGTTGACATCGATTTTAGTTTAGGTTGATAAGATGATTGAGATTAAGTCCTGGTCGGGGACTAGGTGAAGTGGAAAAGTCCTAATGGGATTAGGCATGTCACGCCCCGAGACCATTGGAGCCGCTGATCCAATATAAAATCGGACAGCATCTCCCCAGTCCGACGGACAATTTACACAAACATACAACATACGCAGTTTATAAATTGGCCTCAGGCCTCAAAACAGATATATATAAAACATAAGATAATGAAATACTCCAATACGGAAACATAGAACTCACCTGAGCTGCCCCCAGCGCAGGCGCGCCGCAAATCAATCAACACATAGTCCAACAGAGGACTCAAAAATACAATGTCATACGAATAGAACTCGAATACAAGTCCACGATGTATAAAAACGAATACAACGCATAAGAAATGCTATAAAGAAAGAAAACAACGCGGAAGCATCAATCAACGGAGTCGTAGGGACCAGGACCGGCAACTGGGCTCCTCCGGCGAGCTATCAACCTGAAACAAAAATATTACGACGGGTGGTGAGTCCAAGTGGACTCGCGGGTATATAGAAAGATATGCATGGCTGAAAAGTAGCTAAAGCAGCTATAAAGAAACAACAGGATACAGTCTCCATAATAATATCAGAAGCATGCATAACTGAAATAATAAAGGACTGTACATACCAGAAATCAGTTTATCATGATCATAATAGGGCTCGTACCATACAAGTGAGTGCAGGGTCAACAATACCATACCAACAGTACATCCTGTATGTGCATGTCAAACAAGTGCAGCAAGTAAATGCAGCAAACACAATCAATGCACAAATGCATCATATGCACATGATGCAATGTCATGGTCACCCCCTAACTCCAGTCAAGCCACCGAGATAGGCGATACTGTGTCGGCCGAGTGGGTAGAGCCATGACACTGTCAGCACTCTGCCATCACTGCTCCTGAGTGACCGAGTGGACAGGATACTGGTGGAGTAAACACTCCGCCCCATGTATATATGGGGGAGATATCTCTCTCATCTTCTCTGGTCTATGGTAAGAGAAGGGATCCCTGCCTGCTACCACGCTCCAAAACCACTACCCATGAGCGGACGAGCGGAGCAGTACAGAGCAAATGCACACACCCAGCGGTATCCACTAACCCATGAGTGGTCGTGTGTGCATATCATGTGCCGGAAGACGATTAGGCTCAACCACAAGGGAGTCAGTTGATCACCGACATGCAACAGTGCAGGTATGGTGCATGACTAACACATGCAACCCCTACCAGGTCATCGACACATAACCCAACCTATCATGCACAGGTCATATGTATGCATCATAACCCAATCAATCCTATAACCAGGTACACGTGCAAGTATGAGTAGAATCAACCAATGCAGATATCAGGTGACATACCACAATAACCCAATCAGTCCATAGCTAGACACACGTGCAAATATGACCAAAATCAACCAATACAACCATACCATGGTATACTAATCTATATCCACATACTCATGCTCATACCAATGCTATACAGAGTCAGATAACAAATAAACGAGACTGTATAGAAATAAATGTAGATCATATCCAAGGTCAAGCATAAGTATCAAGCAGGATAACAAAACGGTAGCAGATAAAGGTCAATATCAGTCTACTGCATAAATTACTAGCCATGCATAAAGATAAAGTGGATCTACAGATACAAGCAAGAAGTACCCGCCTCCAATAGTGGAAGTCCGTATCACAAGCAGAAAGAACCACCCGCCAATAATAAACAGCAATAAATCCAAGTCAAGTCCCTGTATCAAGGATGCATTTAATTAGCTATTTACAAAAATGATAGCTAGCTAATAAATCCCTAAACCATGCTCGAGTTAACCTAATCATTTCCTTTCCATTTTAATTACCTTTAATTAAATGAAAAGGTCCCCAATTACCCCACGTAATTACAGTTTAGGTTCATTCCCTATTTCACATCATCAAGATTAGGTCATTAGGTTTAAACCTTTTACTAATGGTTAATCACTAATTAAACCCAATTATCATAATTAGGCTCAACTTTGGTTTAATCTAAACCTAACATATCCCAAAGACACAGATCCACATCCAACCATCAGATTCGAATTTCACATAACTTACCTACTGCTCCAATTATACTAAATAGCAACAACTAAACTGATCTAATATAATCAATGCAATTTGATTACAGATTTAGCAACCACTGGGAATAACGAACCTAACTCCACATGTATCAAAGCATTACAATTAATTTACCTCTTATCCCAGTTCCACTGCCGAAACACAGCAAGTTGAAGAGGTAAATGATACTCGCTTCCAATTTCAACCTCCCGGATCAAACCTGCCATCACACTCTAATCAACACGAATTCACAACCTCGAGTTCATTTGGTCCATGCCAAATCATATCAGATCGAGAGCTCTTACCTTGTGAAATGGCACGAAGTCAGTGTACCATTTCCTTTGGTCGGCCCTGAGCAGCTGAGGTATCGTTCAATCCATATTTTCCAGTCATCGATACCAGTTCCCTCGCTCCTCCCCTGTGCTCAGATTCAGAAGTGAGATCGGCCAGAGGAAACAAGGAGGAGGAAGCTAGGGATTCCACTGTCGCAACCCACCACCAACTGCCCTTGGCGTCGCAGCTCCTTCACGCTTGAAGGTGGAAGGAAGAGGGAACTCGCAACAGGGCTTGGCGTCGATCTAGGGCTCACAAGGGGGTCGTCGGCGCCGATGGACGGAAGAGGCGATGGAGTGGAGATGAGTTGCGGCTAGGGCACGCAGAGAAGAAAGGAGAAGGGCGGTCGTGCGAAGTGGCTTGGCTGCGGCGGATCACTGAGCCCTAATCGGCTTATAAGTGGTTCTTTTTGCAGTTTAGTCCAATGGGTTTCGACTATTTGCAATTTCATCCTTATGTTTAAAATTTCTTGCGTATTAGCCCGTGTAACTATTTATTTTAATTACAATTTAGTCCCTAATTTATATCCAAGGTTTCGGAAACCCTGGAACCTTCCCGGTAACTCTCCGAAAATTTCCGGAACCTAGTCAAAAGTGTCGGATTTAACAAGGCACACCTAGTGGGACTAGGTGGAAACCCTGGCTTGGAGGGCCAGGTTGTAACGACTCAGAAAATTCTCTTAATATTTTCTTAAAATATTGAGCATGTCTAAATAATTTTCCGAGGGGCCTAGAAATAATTATGTAAAATTTGGCCTAGAAATCCATGTTTTCTCATTTAAATTAAGAAAACTAGGTACTAATGAGCTTTAAATGGGCTCCAAAAATGGGTATTAATTAGGTAAAATTAATATAAATATAAAAGAATTTTATTTAGGAATATTAGCATAATTATGGGTGATTTTAGGGAGATTTTCAGAATTTAGGAAAATAAAAATAATAAAATAAATGGAATAAAAATAAAATAAAAATAAAGGTGCATGAGCCAAGGATTGAACCTTAGACCTCTTGTACAACCATGTATGCTTTAACCAACTCACCTAGCAAGAGAATGTTAGGAGGGAATGAAGTGGATATTGGTTGAGGCTTAGAAGAAGATGAAGGGTCATGGAGAGACTCTTCATTTACCTCTTTAATGGGTGATAAATAGGGGGGTTTGGGAGTTTCTTTCTCTCTTCTTTCAATTGCATTTCCTCCTCTCCTCCTCCCTCATTCTAGCCGAACACCTCCAAGGGAATTCTCCCTTGGAAAAGCTTCCACCAAGGCTTCATCTCCTAGATCTAAGGTCTTCACAAGAGTACAAGGGCAAGGAGGGATCAAGGGTCAAGAGCTCTACAAGTTCTTTCTCTTTTAAGGTCTAAAAATCAAGAAATCCCAAGGTAAGACTCCCTCACCTGTGGTATAATAGTTCCTTATGATTTTCATGATTTTTAGTATGATATATTGGTTGGTTTTTGGATTTGATGTTGAAAGGAAAGAAAACCAAGAACCTTAGGTTATGGGTTTCGGCCACAAGGATTTTAAGATCTATAATTATACTAAAAATCTGTATAATGCTATTTAATGTTCCCTTATGATTTTTAGAGGTTAAGTATAATTTTTGGGAATTTTTGGAGTACCCTAGGATACCCTAGGGTTTCGGCCAACATGAAAGAAACAAAGCAAGCACCCTAGGATACCCTAGGGTTTCGGCCACAATGTTTAAGGGTCCTTAATGATGCTAAAAATCTCCAAAATGTTGTTTAATGTTTTCTCATGATGTTTAGAGGTTAAATATAATTTTTGAGAATTTTTGGGGTACCCTAGAGGCCCTATATGTTTCGGCCAACCTCAAGGACCCAAGGGTTAGGGTTGAGTCTTTAACTTCAAGCATATGTTTTATGTGTTGCCATGATATAAGGGTGATGGAGGGTGACTATGTGAATTTTCACATGGCCTAGGGACTCTACAAGTTTCGGCCAAGAAGGGTTAATAGGGTAAAAGTTAAGATTTATTTCAAGTAAGGGCTCCAATGGCTCTATGGTAAGATGTGATTAGTGTTTCATGATTTATTGGGGATTTTAGTGGAATTTTTCCATACTTCCCATGGCCTTATAAGTTTTGGCCAGCCCTAGGAAAGTGGCCTAAAGGTTAGGGTTAACCCTAATCATGAGCCCAATGACTTCCTATGGTCTCATAAATGATGTATGGTGGTTCCTTTACCTTATGCTATATTACATGTTTATGGAATGGATGGAACTCCACCTTGAAGTTTCGTCCAAGCCTTGGATTTAGAGTTGGGGTGGAGTTAGGGTTCAAAGAATGATGGTTCATGTTTACCATAAAGTATTTATATGTATAGGATCAAGCATGTGGTAGAAATCATGTTAACCATAACCCTAATGTTTAAGCATCATGTTTTATGCTTTTATGTTTATGTTTATGATTGGATGCCATGTTTAATAGGGTTACCATGAATGTTTATGTTTTAGGCCATGTATGTGAATGGTAGGTAGAATGTTATGGAAATCCTACCTATGTATGCTTATGTGATGTAGAGAACCCTGCTAAGTTATATGCTTATGTCATGTTAGGAACCATGCTAAGTTATTGTGTATGTTCATGATATGAATGATGCCATGATAAGTATGATAGGTTTATGGTCATGATATGAATGATGCCATGATAAGTATGATAGGGTTATGTTCACGATAGGAATGATGCTATGATAGGTAAGTTATGTTAGGTTCATGATAAGAACGATGCCATGATAAGTATGTAATGTTTATGTTCATGATAAGAATGATGCATGCCATGTTGTATGAATAAAGATGCATGTCATGCTTATGAAAGAAGATGCATACCATGTTTATGAATGAAGATAATGCTCATGCCTTCCAGGCATCATGATGTTATGCAATAAGAATGAACAATAAAAGGACAAGCATGTGTTAAGTCATGCTTTATGTAACATGGTTATGCTATGAATGTCTTATGAATGATGAAGCATGAAAAGTATTTTACTTTATGTATGCGCTTGTACCGGACCGAAGTATGGGTCCAAGGGATGGGCACCTTAAGAACGCCCCGGTTTTGGACTACCGAAGCTGTCCACGGTTCTGGCACTACCGGAGCTGTGCAACAGGGATGGGCACCTTAAGAACGCCTCGGTTCGGGGACTACTGACTATGCTGTCCTTACCCTAGTAGGTTGGGGCTCGCGACCTCGGACTTGCTAGGGATGCGCGCTATGATGTATGTATGTGGTACAAGCCGGGGACCCCAAATGATGTTATGATGATTATGTTTAAGCAATTAAAAGTATGTTTTAAAAGTTAAGCATCCTTATGTATATGCATTCCACTCATGCATCCATTCATGTTATGCATTATGCTATGATGATAAGATTTTATGCTTACGCTTCATGTTAAGAAATCTGCATGAGAATAAATAATCTATGACATGATAATGTTAAGAAAATGTTCATATGTTATGATAGGAAGAACGTTCATCATGTTTATGTTCATGCCAAGTATTATGTTCATCATGTCTATGTTCATCATGTTTATGTTTATGCCAAGTATTATGCCATGCTCAGAATGTTCACTATGTTTATGTTTATGCCATGTATCATGTCATGCTGTTTATGTTCATGCCATGCTATGTATACGATAAGTGATTTAAGATGTTATGTTCTAAGTAGAGCACCAAGTATGTTAATGTTTTCATGTGCTCATTATGAGATGATGAATGATGAATGGTTTTGTGAGTAGGAAAGAGTCTTACTAAGCCTGTGTGCTTATAGTCTTATTTCCTTATACCGCAGATCATTCAAGGGGACCATGATGGAAGCAGCAGGAGGGCAAGAACGCATGTGTGTAGTAGTGACTTGGCCCAGGAAACTCTATGTTTACTGTTTATGCTAGAACTTCACCTTGGTTACTTATATGTCTGAATAATGACCTATGGAACCTTATGATATGACGTTACATATGACATGATATGATATGATGCTTAAGTTCAAAGTTAATATGCTAAGGTTCCTATGTCATTAAGTTAAGAATGGTAACAGGGCATGTATAAGTTAAAGTTATTCCGCTGCCTTATGATGTCTACATGCCCTAAGCATGTTAACGTAACGCCGCTTATGGAAAAAAAAAGCGGGTGTTACACAGGTCCTAGCTTGGAGAGCTAGGTTGGATGAAATCCTAGCTTGGAGGGTCAGGTCCTAGCTTGGAGAGCTAGGTTGGATGAAATCCTGGCTTGGAGGGTCAGGTCCTAACTTGGAGAGCTAGGTTAGATGAAATCCTGGCTTGGAGGGTCAGGTCCTAGCTTGGAGAGCTAGGTTGGATGAAATCCTGGCTTGGAGGGTCAGGTCCTAGCTTGGAGAGCTAGGTTGGATGAAATCCTGGCTTGGAGGGTCAGGTCCTAGCTTGGAGAGCTAGGTTGGATGAAATCCTGGCTTGGAGGGCCAGGTTGAAGTCCCGGTGAGTGAAACTGGGCACGGAGTCTTGGTCCGGGGGACTAAGAACGAGTCAGAGAAGGGCTGGAAGCCTATTCTCGTGACTTAGAGTGGATTCGACCTTTCCTGGATCGGTCTGGTGACCGATCAGGGAAGTTGGCACGAAGTTCCCTCGTGGATCGGTCTGGTGACCGATCCAGCTATGTCTGATCGATCTGGTGACTGATCAGGGAGCATACAGTGAGTTTGGGAACCTTACTGATCGACTCCTGATCGGTCTGGTGACCGATCAGGGATACTATTCAGATCGTTCTGGTGAACGATCAATTGTCGCGATCTCCTCACTACGACCAATCAGGCTGGAGCTTGATCGGTCAGGAGGTGTCCTGATTGGTCCCCAGACCGATCAGGCCACACCCTGATCGGTCTGGTGACCAATCAGGAGGGTTGGCCCGTGAAGCAGAAAAATCACCCTGAGAAGGGGTGGATCGGTCTGGTGACCGATCCACGACTTGGGATCGGTCTAGTGATCGATCACGGAGAAGTCGCGATTTCTGATTTTCCACTGGGGACCAATCAGGCTGGAGCCTGATCGGTCTGAGCCCATCATGATCGGTCTAGTGACCGATCAGGAGTCTCTCTGATCGGTTCGGTGACCAATCAGTAGCTAACATCTTTAATTCAAAAGCGCTGTCAGAGTTCTGATCGTGTTCTGTGTCTCTACTGATTCGCTACTGATCTCTGCTCTTAACTTCTGATTGTTGATTCTCTATTGATCTGCTGATCTAATGAGCTGCTAAGTGTGCAGGTAAATCAGATTTACTCAAGGAGAGTCAAACTGTGTCTTTATCAACAGCAGGTTTGGCTGTTTGCTTCCGCAGGAAATAACGTCCTCTGGCGCGAACTGCAACGGCTGAGAAGCTGATGACCTGGGGCTCGACTGGAGGGGATTCAGTGAGTTCAGAGGAGGTCAGGGGTAGCTGGCCTGTTGTAGGTGAGCAGCTGGCGAGCTCTAGAGGAGTGTCTGTGACCTGGCGATGCTGACGATGCAAAGCAGGTTAACCTGCGAAGTGGAGAATGAGATGAGATAGAACTCTGTGTGAACAAGCTGCTTCTCCAACTCTTGAGCATTCATTCAACACTTTGAAGCGATCTCTTGCAAAGTAGTAACCGTGAGTTTGTGGAGGAAGTTGCGAGTGGATCAGCAAGCAAACAAAGAGCTGGGAGCTCTTGTGTTGGTGGTGTTGTGATGTGCTCGGTGATATGTTCTCTGATTCTCATCCGTGTGCTTTGTTAGCGATCTGTAAGATATTTCCTTGTGTCTCTGTGCTTTCATTTCATATACTCTATTGAGACATTTGTGTGGAGAGGTTTCTCCACCGAGAAGGAGGATTTGATATCCGAATTTCTCGGGGCTTGATTTGCCGACAATCAAGGGATCGCCCACCTTAAGGGCACGCTAAGGAGTAGGGGCAAGTTATCCCCGAACCTTGTAAACGATCCTTGTTAGTGTTTTTGGTTTGTTTTTCATTTCTGCAGTTATACTCTGTTTTGTTTTTGCTTCCGCTGTGCTACTAACCCTAACTGCAGAGAAATCCAATAAGTCAAAGAAGTTTGTGTCTGGCTATATTCACCCCCCCCCCTCTCTAGCCATCCAAGGTCCAACAACTGTCAGGCGGCTATGACAGTCTCACAGAGCAGCTAAGGCTGTCATTAGTTCAGTCTGCCAACGTACTGACCATTCCTTAATGAGACATGACAGCTCTGACAAGGCAGAGAGCTTCCCCTCTCCTATATAAATCCCCCTTGGGACTCCAAAGAAGGGTTTTTTTGCCATTTGAAACCTTTGCTCCCTTTATGCTCTTGTTTTTGGTCAGACCCAAGCCACTTGTGTCCTATTAGCTCTCAAGCCCGACCCTGACCCCCGAGCTACTGCAGATCGGGGTCATCTTGGTCAGACCGAGTCATTCGTGGGAAATTTGGCGTCGTCTGTGGAAACTCAGCCTGATCGAAAGTTAAAGATAAGTGACTCCAACCGGGTGACCGTTACTCTTTCACAAGAAGACCTTGATTTGCTGGTAGCAGCTAAAGCTCAGAAGCTGACAACAAAGCAGAAGATGGCCGCCCGCACGGCGCAGGAGGGCCCTGCCGAGCCAACGGCTCACGTTGGCACCGAAGGAGGAGCTCGCCCGGGTGATAGCCCTCACTTTCCCCGAGCGTTATTCAGTCCATCAGAAGGCGCTGGACAATCTGACCCTCAAGAAATTTCTTCTAGTCAGGCCAGAATCAACAAAGGGAAGGCCCCCATCAGTCAAGCCCCAGCTGACCACACCGGGTTCCCCTTCTTCAGACAAGTTCTGCAAGAGCCAGTCCCCAAGCATTTCCAGATCTTGTCCATTCCAAAATATGAAGGAGCTATAGATCCAGAGAAACACCTGATGAAGTTTGAGAATATAGCTTTGTTGTATCAATACATGGATGGTATTAAGTGCCGAGCGTTCCTGACCACCCTGGTAGGGCCCGCTCAGTGCTGGTTCGACAGAACTCCTTTGTCTCAAAAGGAAAAAAGCATTGACCGTGTATAGGCCCTTCCTTCCATCATATGTTGGCATTTGCATTCCCAAGGCGTTATCCTTGCTCAACTTGACAAGCTCGGAGATAATTTTCCTATCGGTGACTTTAGATACTGATTCCGACGATATACTCACATCATAGTGGAAAAGAGTATTGTCAGCAACCTCGACTAGGAAATGATTAGCTCTAACGAAGCACTTCCTTCCGACAGGGCCGAAATCCGACCGATCTGGCCACCTTGAGTCGTTGCTTGACGACTGGAGGCACCGCCAGTGAAGGAGCCTGCTCCTTCGCAGGCTCGACGATCGTGAGTTGTCGGGGTTCCTCGCTGATCGAAGAGGACAAGGGCGAATCTGCTGTTGTGGCAGGCGAAGAGACGTCTAGAGCTGGATTTGATCGACGAAATTCAGGATCGGGCATCGGTCCGAATGACTGCTTACCGGCAAAGGATGCAGCGAAGATACAATCCAGAGGTCATACCCTGGAGTTTCCAGGTCGGCGACCGTGTATGGAATGTTGATACAGTCTGACCATGATTGTTGTTTTGGTGTTGACACCGATTTTAGTTTAGGTTGATGATTATGATGATTATAATTAAGTCCTGATCGGGGATCAGGCAGGGTATGGAAAATCCTAGCTTGGAGGGCTAGGTATTGGAAAATCCTAACCTGGAGGGTTAGGTGTGGAAAATCCTAGCTTGGAGGGCTAGGTGTTGAAAAGTCCTAATTCGGAAAGGTTGGGTGAAAAGTCCTAGCTTGGAGAGCTAGGTGAAAAGTCCTAACTTGGAGGGTTAGGTGCAAAGTCCCAACTTGGAGAGTTAGGTGAAAAAATCCTGGCTTGGTGGGTCTGGTCCTAGCTTGGAGGGCTAGGTTTGGAAAAGTCCTAATCCGGAAGAGTCGGGTGAAAAGTCCTAGCTTGGAGGGCTAGGTGAAAAGTCCTAACTTGGAGGGTTAGGTGCAAATTCCCAACTTGGAGGGTTAGGTGTAAAATCCTTAGCTTGGAAGGCTAAGGTGGATGAAACCCTAGCTTGGAGGGCTAGGTTGGAGCCCCTGGATCGGTCTGGTGATCGATCAGGGAGTTGGCACGGTGCTCCTTCGTGGATCGGTCTGGTGACCGATCCAGCGATGACTGATCGGTCTGGTGACCGATCAGGGAGTATGTGTTTCACCCATTGCTTTGCTCCTGATCGGTCTGGTGACCGATCAGGGAGCGAACAATGAGGTTGAGTTCCCTTGCTGATCTGCTCCTGATCGGTCTGGTGACCGATCAGGATCACTGTGCAGATCGTTCTGGAGAACGATCCAGTGTCATGGGTTCCTCTCTATGATCGATCAGGACAGAGCCTGATCTGTCTGATCATGACCTGATCGGTCTGGTGACCGATCAAGAGGGTTGGACGACGAAGATCAGAAATCGCCCTATAAAGGGGTGGATCAGTCTGGTGATCGATCCACAACCTGGGATCGGTCTGGTAATCGATCCAGGAGAGTCCCAAAGAAATCGCGATTTCTAATTAAGCGTTGGGGACCGATCAGGACGGAGCCTGATCAGTCTGGTGACCGATCAGGAGACTCTCTGATCGGTCCGGTGACCGATCACTTTAATTCAAAATGCGCTGTCAGACGCTCTGATCGCGTCTGAACGTATTCGATTCTCTGCGCTTAACATCTGATATATGATTTACTGTGTGATATGCTGCTCTAACACACTCATTAAGCTGCAGGTGACAAGGAAGGATTCAAACACTCAAGGAGAGTCAATGGTGGCCTTTCCTTGGAGCAGGTTTGTCTGTTTTCCATCTCAGGTTGCAACGGCTGGAGCTGTTGACTGGAGCTTGGCTGAGGGAGGCTCAGGAAGTCCAGGGAGAGCTCAGTGGTAGCTGGCGTTGGCAGGGAAGCAACTGTTGAGGCAATCGGCCCTTAAATGATTGGAAGATCATGGTTTTGATGTGTGGGCGAATATGTTTAAAGTTAGAGTGTTATGTTGTATTTGATTTGTGTGATTGAGTTTGCAGGACTTGGAGAATCACACTTAGTGGACCTATCCGAGGGACGAGAGCCGAGGGAGGAGAGCTCCAGGGGCAAGCCGGGAAGTGGACTTCAAAGGGCATACGTGAGGGGTGGCATGGAGGCAAGCCAAGGAAAGGCTTGCATGCGCATCCGAGGGACGAGAGCCAGAGGAAGAGGACTTCAAAGGGCGAGCCAAGGGAGCAGACCTGAAGGCACACGCGAAGGAGAAGGTTTGGAGTGGCTGGAGCTGAGCTGGGAGGCAGGGCAGTCGACTGGCCTGGAGGCAGTCGACTGCCAAAACCCACAGAGAGTTTGCAGCTTCGAACCAGTCGACTGGCCTTGGGGCAGTCGACTGGTATACCCCAAAACTAGCCGTTGGCTAGCTGTTTGCTAGCCGTTGGACGACATTTAATGCCGGGCCAGTCGACTGCCCTCGGGGCAGTCGACTGGTGCGTGTCTGGATAGACTGCGAATCTGTCCTTTTCACCTATAAAAGGAGCTCCTCGTTACACGTGTAGGTACAGTTCCGTACAGTAACGAAGTGCTGCCAAATTGTAGAGTGAATTTTTGCTTCCTCCATCATTTTTCTACATCTGTAAAGAGGAAGCTTTTGCTATAAAGGTTTCTCCACCTCAAGGAGACTTTTCGATAGTAAAAAGTGGTGCTCACGGCGTGGATCCTTGGATTAGTCACCCATCTGGGTGGATACCAAGTAAAAGAATTTTTGTTAGCATTGTTATTATCTTTGCATATTATTTCCGCTGTGCTAACATCTGTGTAGAGATCAAACGATCAAAAGATCAAAAGAAAGTGCATTCACCCCCTCTGCACGCCCACATCGATCCTTCAGTTGGTATCAGAGCCGGTGCGTTTTGGAAGATCTAACAATCAACCAGAACATTTGTAATGGCGTTTCAAGAGGGATACTCCACCGCACGACCACCATTCTTCGACGGCAACAACTTCGCATCCTGGAAAGGTAGAATGCAGTACTATCTTATGAATGACATAGAAACTTGGATAAGTGTTGCAGATGGCTTCGAGGCGCCCGTCGATGAAAGAGGAGATCCTACCCCTATGAGAACATGGTCTAAAGAAGTGATGAAAAGGGCGCAGTCAAATGCCAAGGCCACCACTACACTGCAGTGCGGGCTCTCGAAGGAGCAACTGAACAAGATGGGGTCATTCAAGAGCGCCAAAGAGCTATGAGACAAGTTGGTAGAACTGAACGAGGGGTCAAACGAGTCCAGAAGAGCCAAGAAGGACTTGTTGGTGGCCCAACTGCAATCCCTCTCCATGAAGAGCAACGAGACCGTCAGTCAGCTACATGGAAGGGTAAAGGAAGTAATCAACGAGCTCCATGTAATTGGAGAGAAAATTGAAAACCGGGACATTGTCAGGTATGTCTTACAAGCCTTCCCGAGAACCACCTTGTGGGCATCCATGGTTGATGCTTACAAGGTATCGAGGGACTTATTTTTAGTTAAATTAGACGATCTATTTTGTGAATTTGAACTGCACGAGCAAGCTAACATTTCGGCAAAAGAGAAAGGTATTGCTTTTGTTGCAGAAAAGGAGAAGAAGAGGAGAAAGGAGAAGAAGAAGGTGATCTACTCATCATCCTCGGACTCAGAGGAGTCAAGTGCCTCTATGGACAGTGACCAAGAGGCCTTTATGGTAAGGAAATTTCGTAAAGCATTTAAAAGTTTTTCTAACAAATCATATGCTAGGAAAGGGGCCAAAGGTAAGGGTAAGGCCAAGGAGATAATTTGCTACAACTGTCATCAAGAGGGACATATGAAGAACGAGTGTCCCCTGTTGAAGAAGAGGGAGGACAAGAAAGAAGAGAAGAAGAAGAATGACAAGAAGAAGTCAAAGGGAAAGGAGAAGAGTGCCACGAACCTCAAGGCGACTTGGGACGATCCCTCATCCTCAGAGGAAGAAGAAAAGCAAGTCTCCCACTTCGCTCTTATGGCACAAGATGATTCAGACTCTTCAGACGATGAACGAAGCTCAAGCAGTGAAGATGAGAGCTCCTCCATCTCATCATCATCAGAGTCAGAAGCTTCGGTAAGTGAGGTATACCACTTACCCTCCTCTACCTTAGTGAAAATTATTTCTAGTACTAACATGGACTTAGCTAAGGCTAGAAGTAAAATTAAGGATCTTAAGGAACAAATTGCCATGCTTAGAGTAGAGGCTATTAAACTTACGGATTTGCATGCTAGCTCTACCTCTTCACATGTTTCACATATTGAAAATGAAAATAAGGAGTTAAGGAAACAAGTAGATGACCTCACAAAGGCCCTTAAGAAATTTCAAGTAGGATCAAGTAACCTTGATATGACCATTAACAGCCAAAGGGCGGTATATAACAAGGCAGGATTGGGTTATAGACCTAAGACCAAGGAGATAGCCTTTATTTCACTTACCGGTAGGATTGGTGCATCTAGGAGATTAGAGGCTAGGGGAACCACAAAGAAGGCATGAGTACCTAAGAAATTTTTAAATGATGCTTATGGATCTAAGATATGGGTACCAAAAGAGTATGTTTTCCATGTTGTCTAGGTAAAGGTGAAGGAGGCCCCAACCTTGTGGATAGTAGATAGTGGATGCTCAAGACACATGACCGGAGATGTGAGCAAGTTCACCACTATTAGCTACCTAAGAGAAGGGACGGTCTCCTTTGGGAACAGTGGAAAGTTAAGGATCATTGGTAGGGGCACAATTGAGGTATCTCCCACTATTTCAATTCATAAGGTACTTTTAATTAAGGATATGAAGTTTAATTTATTAAGTGTAAATCAATTATGTGATATCGGTTTTAGAGTAGAATTTCATGCTAAGAAATGTGTAATAAGACAAAGTGAATCAAACACTATCATATTAAAAGGGTTTAGAGAGGCAAACTTGTATTATCTTGATCTATCTTATGCTACTAACAATGTTGTTAAGTGTCTCATGTCCAAAGAAGAAGAAGGGTGGTTATGGCACCGGAGACTTGGACACGTCAACATGAGGAACATTGCAAGAGTGGCCAAGGAAGAATTGGTGAAGGGGCTCCCAATGATCAAGTACGAAAAGAACAAGTTGTGTGATGCATGCCAAGAGGGTAAGCAATCCAAAGCATCACACAAAGGTAAAACTTTAATTACCACTTCCTTGCCTTTAGAACTTTTACATATAGACTTGTTTGATTGCCATAGTACTCCATCACTTGTAGGGAGTAAGTATTGCTTAGTGATAGTAGATGACTTTTCTAGGTTTACTTGGGTCTATTTCTTGAAACATAAGGATGATACCCTAGATATATTTATAGGATTTAGTAAAATGGTAGAAAACGAAAAGAACATCAAAATAAACCTAATTAGGAGTGACCATGGTGGGGAGTTTCAAAACGCTAGTTTCACACAATTTTGTGTTGAAAATGGGTACAAGCATGAGTTTTCATGCCCTAGGACTCCTCAACAAAATGGGGTAGTTGAGAGGAAAAATCGAGCCCTACAAGAAGCTGCTAGGACTATGCTTAATGCATACTCTCTTCCTAGCTACTTTTGGGCCGAAGTGGTTAACACCGCTTGCTATATCCAAAACCGGGTGTTGGTACATAGGTTTTTAGGAAAACCACCCTTTGAACTTTGGAATGGAAGGGTACCCCAAGTCTACTATTTTAGGGTCTTTGGATGTAAAGTTTACATCTTAAACACCAAAGACGACCTAAGAAAATTTGAGTCAAAAGCTGATGAAGGAATCTTAGTAGGGTATTCATTGACTAGTAGGGGTTATAGAGTGTACAACAAGAGGACAAAAGTAATTGAGGAGTCCTCAAATGTCAAATTTGATGAAACCACTAGTACTTACCCTAGAAAGGCTTCCATTGATAAAGATATAGAAGAAGTCCAACCCCTTGCCCAAAGAACCCAAGACCTACATTTGGAGGGCAATGATCAAGGGGGAGTAAGAAGTACCCTAGAGGATGAGGAAGAAGGAGCAAATAAACCTACTGTTGGGACCGGGTGCATGTCGATAAGGATACGAGTTCGTAAAATTTTAAATTTTTACGTGCAGCGGAAGAATTTGCATAAAATAATTTTCTAAATTATTTTAACTTCGTATCTAGCATGCAATCTTATGGTGTGTTGACATAATCATAAAATAAAACTTTGCGGAAAAGTAAACTAATTTACATTATACCTTTCGTAACTCGAAGAAAGGGACGAGATCCAACCGTAGCGTCCCTTGGAAGCTCCGCCTCTATTCGCGTCCACGCCGAGTTCTCTTCGGGATGACTTCGCAAAGTCACGAGTTTTGTGCCGACGAGAACTACTAGATTCTCTATAGGCACAACAAAGAAGAACAAGAGAAAAGTATGGAAACTAACCACCAAGAAACGGAATCGAATTCCGAGAGGGAAGGAGATGTGATCCGCTTCTTCTTCTTCTTGGTTGGCTTCTCCTTGATGTAGATGGCTCACGGCAACCCTTGCTCACGCCAACCCTTGCTTGGGTGTAGGTTGGGCGCCGGCCCTAGAAAGGCTAGGGTGGGCGCCGGCCCTAAGGGGAAGAGAAGGGAAGGAGAAGATAATAATAGAGAGAGAGGGAGAGGTTAGCTCTATTTCAACTAGTTAAGATTAAAGGCTTCCCTTTGGTTCCTTATATAGTTGCCTCTCCCTTGCCAAGTCTCCCTCTTAACGGAATTAACGGAATTAGTTATCATAAGAAATTTATCCTATAAATTCTCTTATGAATTATTCCGTTTAAACCAAGTTTTATTATAACTAACTTTATAATAAAACTAATTAGTTATCATAAGAAATTTATCCTATAAATTCTCTTATGAATTTTATTATAACTAACTTTATAATAAAACTAATTAATTATCATAAGAAATTTATCCTATAAATTCTCTTATGAATTATTCCGTTTAAACCAAGTTTTATTATAACTAACTTTATAATAAAACTAATTAGTTATCATAAGAAATTTATCCTATAAATTCTCTTATGAATTTTATTATAACTAACTTTATAATAAAACTAATTAATCTCTCCTTTTATTATGGAATAAATTTTATAAGAAATTTATAAACTTTCTTATTATGGAAAAATTAATTCATAATTGATTTTATAAATTAAAATAAACCAATTCATGGATTATTTTAACTTCCATAAAAAGAATAAATTTCTATAAATTTATTTATATAAATTTCTTTATACAAATTATTTATNTAATAAGGCAAAATGAATCGAATACTATCACATTAGAAGGGTTTAGAGAAGCAAACTTATATTATCTTGATCTATCATATGCTACTAACAATGATGTCAAGTGTCTCATGTCTAAAGAAGAGGAAGGGTGGTTGTGGCACCGTAGACTTGGACACGTCAACATGAGGAGCATTGCAAGGGTGGCCAAGGAAGAATTGGTGAAGGGAGTCCCAATGATCAAGTACGAGAAGAACAAGTTGTGTGATGCATGCCAAGAGGGTAAGCAATCAAAAGCACACAAAGGTAAAACTCAAATCACCACTTCCCTACCTTTAGAACTCTTGCATATAGACTTGTTTGATTGCCATAACACTCCTTCACTCATAGGGAGTAAGTATTGCCTAGTGATAGTAGATGATTTTTCTAGGTTTACATGGGTCTACTTCTTGAAACATAAGGATGATATCCTAGAAATCATCATAGGATTTAGTAAGAGGGTAGAAAACGAAAAACATACCAAAATAAACCGAATTAGGAGTGACCATGGTGGGGAGTTCTAAAACGCTAGTTTCACACAATTTTGTGTTGAAAATAGGTACAAGTATGAGTTTTCATGCCCAAGGACTCCTCAACAAAATGGGATAGTTGAGAGAAGGAATCGAGCCCTACAAGAAGCTGCTAGGACTATGCTTAATGCATACTCCCTTCCTAGCTATTTTTGGACCGAAGCGATTAACACCGCTTGGTATATCCAAAACCGAGTATTTGTACATAGGTTTTTAGGAAAAATACCCTTTGAACTATGGAATGGAAGGGTACCATAAGTCCACTATTTTAGAGTCTTTGGATGTAAAGTCTACATCTTGAATACCAAGGACGACCTAAGGAAGTTTGAGTCAAAAGCCGATGAAGGAATTCTAGTAGGGTACTCCTTGACTAGTAGAGGCTATAGAGTTTACAACAAGAGGACAAAAGTAATTGAGGAGTCTTCAAATGTTAAGTTTGATGAAACAACTAGTACCTATCCTAGGAAGGCTTCAATTGATAAAGACATAGAAGAGATCCAACCCCTTGCCCAAAGAATCCAAAACCATCATTTGGAGGGCAATGATCAAGGGGGAGTAAGAAGTACCCTAGAGGATGGGGAAGAAGGAGTAAATGAACCTACAACCTCTAGGCCCTTGAGACATCACCATGATCACCCCATTGACCAAATAGTGGGTGATGTCACTCAAGGAGTAAGGACTAGATCATATTTTAGGGATCAAACTAGTCAAATAGCTCTAATCTCCCAATTAGAACCCAAGACCATTGATGAAGCATTGGGAGATGTTGATTGGGTCTTAGCTATGCAAGAAGAGCTAAATCAATTTGAGAGAAGTAAAGTTTGGGAGTTAATTCCTAGGCCCAATGATTGCACTATTGTAACCACTAGATGAGTCTTTAGGAACAAACTAGATGACCAAGGTAAAATCACTAGGAACAAGGCTAGATTAGTAGCTAGGGGGTTTAATCAAGTTGAGGGACTAGATTATGATGAAACTTATGCCCCCGTAGCTGGGTTAGAATCAACTAGAATTCTACTAGCCTATGCCGCTCACATGGGTTTCACACTTCACCAAATGGATGTGAAGTCGGCCTTCCTAAATGAGATCATTAAGGAAGAGGTTTATGTAGAATAACCCCCCGGGTTTAAGGACCCTAACTATCCAAGACACGTGTTCAAATTAAGAAAAGCCTTATATGGATTAAAACAAGCTTCCCGGGCTTGGTATGAAAGACTTTCTTCATTTTTAGTGTCTAAGGGGTTTAGAAGAGGAACAATTGACCCTACATTGTTCCTAAAATCTAAGGATAAGGATATATTTGTTGCCCAAGTCTATGTAGACGATATCATTTTTGGGTCAACAAATAATGACTTCCTACAAGAATTCATCAAGTGTATGGAAGATGAATTTGAGATGAGTCTTGTAGGAGAGTTATCCTTTTTCTTAGGCCTTCAAGTTAAGCAAACTAATGAAGGTACACATGACTTTCAAACCAAATATGCTAAGGAGATGCTAAAGAAATTTGGTTTAGAAAATGCTAAGGTAGCATCTACACCCATAGGAACCAATGTGAAAATGGATAGTGACCTTGAAGGTAAAATGGTAGACTCTAAACAATATAGGAGAATGATTGGTAGCCTTCTATACCTAACCGCTAGTAGACCCGACATACTTTTTGTGATAGGTATGTGTGCAAGGTATCAATCTTGTGCCAAAGAGTCCCATTTGGTTGTAGTCAAGAGGATCTTAAGGTATGTGAAAAGGACTCTCAATGTCAGACTTTGGTATCCTAGAACCCCTAGTGTTGATCTAATTGGATACACCGACTCGGACTATGCGGGTTGTAAGCTAGATAGGAAGAGTACAAGTGGAGGGTGTCAATTCCTTGGGTCTTCCTTAGTTAGTTGGTGTAGTAGAAAACAACCATGCGTTGCCCTATCAAGAACGGAAGCTGAATATGTGGCAATGGGCGGGTGTGTTTCTCAACTCCTTTGGATCATGCACACCTTAGAGGATTATGAGCTACATTACACCAAAGTCAATGTCTTGTGTGATAATGTAAGTACAATCAATTTAACTAAAAATCCGGTTCACCATTCTAGAACAAAACACATTGAAGTGAAACATTACTTCATTAGAGACCATGTGGCAAGGGGAGACATAGAACTACACTATGTTGAATCAAAGTCAAACCTAACTGACATATTTACAAAGCCTCTTCCCGAATCGGAGTTTACATCCTTAAGAAGAGGCCTTGGAATGTGTTTTGTGGAAGTATAGGGTGAACTTAGAGATATTAGCCTTGAAAAAGCGTGCTTGATCCATTAGGGGGATACATTTGGCTCACTTGTGCTTGTGGCACATTGTTCAACCATTGAGAGTATCAAAATATGAAAACTAGATAAACTATGGGGAAGACAAGTGTTTAATCAATGGACACTTTGCCCAAAGATCATAGTTGGACATTTTAAATCCTTGAAAACCTTTTTATGTCTTACATACTTTGCCATGTTTTTAAAAGTCATATGATTGCAAAATTGATTTCAAAGTTTGATACAAAATGTAGTGGTTTTCAAAGCTTTTGGATTTTTATCAAAAGTCATGCATGCTTGAAATTTTATATGATTTAATATTTTTCCCTGATAGAGTATAACATTTCAAACATGTATGCAAAATTTTATAATTTTTGGAATTTTTTGGAATTTCCTAGGAGTTTCTGAAATTCGACAGAAAACCTGAAAACTTAGACTGATAGCGTATCAGTCGACTGCCCTATGGGCAGTCGACTGGCACGGCTGATTTCAGCTGTTGTGAGAATTTTCATAAATCGAAAATTTTCTCACTTGATGCCATGGTTTTGGTTGCTTGAGGCAATCTCGTTGATGGTGTCAAAGGTGGAGAATGGGTGGTTTAAGTTAGAATTTTAACTTGGAATTGATGGTTTAAGGTTTCTTTCTAACTTAGAACTTGAATGTTTAAAAATGGAGAAGACATGGATTAAGGGGGAGGTACCTCTTAGATTCTGATATGTTTTATATTTTTAACATATTGTTGTTGTTAAGTGGAAACTTAACTTGGATTTAGATTAGAATTGAAAATGGGGAGAAGACAAGATTAAGGGGGAGGTTGCCTCTTAGGGTTACTATGTCTCATTTGTTAATTGCTATCTGTTGCTATTATTATTGTGGCTGTTATTTATCTCTAACTTAAACATATTGCCACACATCAAAAAGGAGGAGATTGGCAATCGACCCTTAAATGATTGGAAGATCATGATTTTGATGTGTGGGCAAACATGTTTAAGGTTAGAGTGTTATGTTGTATTTGATGTGTGTGATTGAGTTTGCAGGACTTGGACAATCACACATGGTGGATATATCCGAGGGACGAGAGTCGAGGGAGGAGAGCTCCAAAGGGCAAGCCGGGAAGTGGACTTCAAGGGCACACGTGAAGGGTGGCATGGAGGCAAGCCAAGGGAAGGCTTGCGTGCGCATCCGAGGGACGATAGCCAGAGGAAGAGGACTTCAAGGGGCGAGCCAAGGGAGCAGACCTGAAGGCACACGCGAAGGAGAAGGTTCGGAGTGGCTGAAGCTGAGCTGTGTGGCAGGGCAGTCGACTGGCCCTGTGGCAGTCGACTGCCAAAACCCACAGAAAGTGTGCGGCCTCGGACCAGTCGACTGGCATTTGGGCAGTCGACTGGTATACCCCCGAAACTAGCCGTTGGCTAGCAATTAATGCTAGGCCAGTCGACTGTCCTAGGGGCAGTCGACTGGTGCGGGCTGGACAGATTGCGAATCTCTCTTGTTCACCTATAAAAGGAGCACATTTTGTTCGTGTACGGTACGGTTCCGTACAGTAACGAAGTGCTGCCCAACTGTAGAGTGATCTTTGCTTCCTCTAGCGTATTTCTGCATCTGTAAAGAGGAAGATATTGCTGTAAAGGTTTCTCCACCTCAAGGAGACTTTTCGATAGTGAAAAGTGGTGCTCGCAGCGTGGATCGTTGGACTAGTCACCCATCTGGGTGGATACCAAGTAACCGATAAGTGTTAGCATTGTTTCTAATTCTTTTACATATTATTTCTGATGCGCTAACAATTCTGTAGAGATCCAAGATTCGAAAATGTACATTCACCCCCCCCCTCTGCACACCTAAATCGATCCTTCAAGAGCTGCCGACAGGCCTTGACGGTGGTTCAACTGTCTCTCCCACCAAGGTGGCTGAGGAAGAAGTTGCCCCCCTTGCTCTGTAGCACCCTCAGAGACACCCGTTGTCGAGAAACAAACGACGAAAATAGATAGTCCACAAGGTTCACCCTCTGAAGAGGTTGAGGAAGGGCCTATCTTCAGAGATTCCGCATTCCATTGCTGATGAGGACGCTGCTCCCCGGTCCCCCGATTTTAGGGGAAAACCTTCTTCGCATACAACAACGACCAACGCTCCTCCCGACCCAATCCTCCCGACCGATTTCCTGCTGTGTCACGCGGTAAGGAGGTGTTGAAGGACGCGTTCAGCTCCCATCGGAAGGTCCGTGTCCCAAAAAAGTAGACCACCAAGGGCTCCCAATCCATCCAGATAAAGAGGGTCCCCCCGGAGGGTCAACAGCTGGCCTCTAATTCATACGAGGATGTCCCTAATCCGAGGGATGTCCCTAGCTAGTCAAGACCCTCCATTGAGAAAATTCTTCGACCGCCCATTCATCCGGGGCGGTCATCCAGATCGGCCTAATATCTGGGCATGTTACATCAATCTCTACTGACGGTAACTATATTTGAGTTCTTCCTCTTTACTTTGTCATCTTGCATTGACTATCTTTGTTCTTTATGGCAGGTTGCCTCCAATTGTGCATCTACGAGCCGTCTGTTGTGCTCCGGGGGGGGGGGGGGGGGGGGGGGTCACCGAAGACCTCCTTCAGGGAGTGGTGGTAGCTAAGGCAGAGGCGGGCTGGGCCCATGAGGCCGACCTTCTGCAATTGGAGGTTAGCTAAGCGCTCCGGGTGAAGATCGAGCGCTATCTCAGCACTGTGCTGGCATATGAAGATACTTTACATGGCTATAAACTTCGAGAGCGCCTCGGGTCCGAGAAGAGTCATGCAATGGCCGAGGAGTTGTAGACACTATCATAGAAGTGTGAGCAGCTCTAGGCCTAGATGAAGGAGTTGTCCAATCAAATCCAACTCCTGGAATCTTCAAAGAAAGCCCTGGAGGATTGACACGAGGAGCGAGAGCGCCTACTGACTATGCAGGAGTATGACCTTGAACTATCAGCCTCTTATGCTGATGACCTCTAGGAGAAGGTTACCCACGCCCAGATTAATCATGCAGCCCAACAGCAGCAGATTAATCATGCAGCCCAACAGTCCAAAGCTGAGGCGGAATTCAAGGCTATGTTCCTGGAATTGGAGGAGTATGCCGAGATTTAAGCTGAGCAGGCGTTGAATCGGCTCAAGCAGGGCTTCCATGGTGCTCTCAGCCAGTTGGAGATGGGAAACTGTTGAAAACCGACCCTGACTTAAGCACAATAACTATCAGGTGGGTCTGGAGTGAGCTCCCTCCTAAAGAGCGGGAAATATAGAATCCTCCCTTACCTGGGCCAACTCCTTGGTCACTCCTCCCCTATGACACTTTTTTCTCCTTTTTTAGTTTTTTCCCTGTAGACATGATATGTACTTCTTTCGGCCATGACTGCAAACATATGTCTCGAGTAATCTCTTGTTTCCTTTAAAATGTTTTGTCTCCGCCTAGGCCTACTTCTAAATGAAAACCGAGGTTTCCTTCGACCCTACGTGGGTAGAAGGCGGGCCATCACATCTGAAGGAACATTTGTTCCATTTTTGACCACAGGAGCAAGGTGACCAATTAGTATTTCTAGGACCTAGTCATTGCGAGGGTATCCAGGTTTTTTCCTCTCACGACCAGGAATGAGCCGCAGCAAGGCCAGGCCTACTCACCGAAAGGCAGTAGTGGTTTACAGCTCTTGGCCGGGCCTGTGCGGCACCGTGGCCAAGTCTACTCACCGAGAGGCAGAAGCGTTTTGCAGCTCTTGGCCGGGCATGTACAGCACCGAGGCCAAGCCTACTCACCGAGAGGCAGTAGAGTTTTGCAGCTCTTGGCCGAGCATGTGCAGCACCGAGGCCAAGCCTACTCACCAAGAGGTAGTAGGGTTTTTCATATCTTGGCCGGGCATGTGCATCACTGAGGCCAAGCCTACTCACCGAGAGGCTGTAGGGGTTTTTAGATCTTGGTCGAGCATGTGCAGCACCGAGGCCAAGCCTACTCACCGAGAGGCAGTAGGGATTTTCAACACTTGGCTAGGCATGTGCAGCACCGAGGCGAAGCCTACTCACCGAGAGACAGTAGGGTTTTTCAGCTCTTGTTCGGGCATGTGCATCACCGAGGCCAAGCCTACTAACCGAAAGGCAGTAGGATTTTGCAGCGCTTGGTTGGGCATGTGCACCACCAAGACCAAGCCTACTCACCGAGAGGCAGTAGGATTTTACAGCTCTTGGCCGGGAATGTGTAGCATCGAGGCCAAACCTACTCACTGAGAGGCAGTAGGGTTTTGCAACTCTTGGCTGGGCATGTGCAGCATAGGGCCAAGCCTATTCACCGAGAGGTAGTAGGGTTTTGCAGCTTTTGGCCGGGCATGTCTAGCATCGAGGCCAAGCCTATTCACCGAGATGTAGTAGGGTTTTGCAGCTCTTGGCCGGGCATGTGCAGCACCGAGGCCAAGCCTACTCACCGAGAGGCAGTAGGGTTTTGCAGCTCTTGGCGGGGCATGTGCAACACTGAGGCCAAGCCTACTCACCGACAGGCAGTAGGATTTTTCTGCTCTTGGCTGGGCATGTGTAGTGTTAGTGACATGAGAGAAGTGTCCTAAGACAATCGCCTTATGATTAGAATCATTTATTTTTTTAATAAATGAATATTCACTATTTGAGTATACATGATTATTTGATTAAGATCATAAGCGCATTTACTGAATATCCGCAATAAAATTCACAGCATGAGAGAATTTGTGATGAATTCACAACTAGTGATTATCTCTACATGTGCAATTGTGAAGTATTGAAATTGTCCCTAGTCGATGAATTGATAAATACGGACACTATCAATTCTGTTGAGACTAGCATGGGTTATTCTCTAATCAGCTGATTCTCACTGGCTGGTGACATGGAGATGTCCGGAGATAAACATGAATGCTAGTTAAGGGAACTAGTTCATTGGATGACTGGCTGTAAAACTTCATATGGTAGTCTACATATAGATATGTCAGTGAAGTTCTTACTGCAGCTTAAGTGAGATGTTCCTTTGACTTGCGGTGTTCAAGTCATCTTGGTCATGGAGACTTATATTTTGACATCTTAAGCAAGCATCTCCAAGGAGGTGTGGACCCAGGATGATTGGGTATAAGCCGAAGTGCCCGAAGATGTTTGAACAGCCTATAAAGGATTCACCACTCCTTGCGAGGAGATGTATACCCAAGGCCTATCGTCGGATTGTTACTCGAAGCTTCTGGCCAGAGCATGATATGTTTAGAGTATGAATCTCTTAAATACATGAGAGTAATTAGAATCCATAGGACGAGGAAACGTTACTTGGGCTAGGTGTGACATAGTCAGCCTAGTGGGGACTGACACACATAGACCATGTCCTGAACCAAGAGGGTATAAGATGGTGAAGGGAATGGGGCACGATTCATTATAGCTGTTGAAGGGTTTCATAATCAATTCTGAGATCAACCGTTGATCTTTCAATTAATTGGGGATCATGATGTACTACTAGGTGCCACTCATAATCGTTCTATAATTAATTAGTTAATTATGGACAACCAACATAAATTGAAAGCCTATTTGGTCACACGCATAATGAGTAATTCGAAGGATTTAAAACGAGTTAAGAATTGGATTCTCCAATCGAGATAGACTATTTTTGGTAAGTCCAAACAATAGTCAAAACTGAATTTATTTCAGACGCATCGGAAGCATAGAATGACTAAGTCTTTTAAAGACTTAATGGGTGAATTAAATAAGTTTAATTCATTAAGGGATTTGATCCAATTGGGGTTAGATGGGCCAGCCAAAAAGGGGGCCTCCTCTCTTCTTGTCATGGCCGGCCACCACCATAAGAGGATAAGGCTATTTTAGTTTGTTTTATAAAATAGACCAAAGGTTGGT
This sequence comes from Boesenbergia rotunda, assembly GCA_024364735.1. Lineage (NCBI taxonomy): Eukaryota > Viridiplantae > Streptophyta > Magnoliopsida > Zingiberales > Zingiberaceae > Boesenbergia > Boesenbergia rotunda. Next base: position 127,498 of record JAGFNQ010009570.1, read on the forward strand.
TTATTTTATAAAAGGTTATATAAATTTTATATATATAAATTTTTATAATGAACCAATGGTTGGTTTGTTTTATAAATTTTTATATAATGAACCAATGGTTGGTTTGTTTTATAAATTTTATATAATCATGCCAAAAGAAAGAGAGCCTTGATTATGGATTGATTGAGAAATTATTCCATAATCAAGAAGAAGAAGCTTGATCATGAGAGTCTTGATTATGGATTGATTGAGAAATTATTCCATAATCAAGGAGAGGTTTGCTTAGGTATTAAGAAACCTCTCCCTATATAAAGGACCCAAGGGGTGCCATGGAAGAGTATCGATCCAAGAATTGCTTGAGCTCTCTCCTCTTCTTCTCTCCCTCTCTCTTGGCCAGCCATAGGCCTTCCTTCTTTCTTCTTGCCGTGAGCACAAGAAGAAGCATCAAGGCGACGAAGTTCTTCCTTGCGACGATCTTTCTCTTCGGCTAACCTTGGTGGTGAGTCTTTCGATTTGATTACTCTCTCGATTTTCGTCGTGTTCACGGAGAATCTAGTAGTTCTCGTGAACACGAAACTCATGGCTTAGCGAAGTCATCCCGACGATACTCGGCATGGATACGAATAGATGCGGAGCTTTCAAGGGACGCTAACGGTTGGATCTCGTCCCTTCTTCTAAGTTACGCAAGGTAATTCGTAGAGTAATTTTCTTTTCTATAAAAATTTTATATTACGATTATGTGAATACATTGCATGCTTAGGATATGTGTTAGAATAATTTAGGAAATTATTCATGTTTTTGTTTCTGTTGCATGTAATTATGAAACAATTACAATACGTGTCCACGTCGGCATGCACCCGACCCAACATGTAGTACCGAGGCCAAGCATAGTGATGGTAGCCCACAACGAGTGTCACGATGACCATCAAATTTGAATTTATAAATTGAAAACCCTTAGCTCACAAATCTAAGTGTAGTATAGGGGCCTCAAGTCGTATTTTTCCAAGGACTAGTTAAGGATGCTTAGTTCAAGCTTGAATTCGTCGTTTGATGTTTTGGGTTTTCAAATAAGATGGGGGTTTTTGCGAATATGAATGAAATAACTATATGAAACAAAATGAACTCAGCTAAAGGCGAAATGAATTAGGAAATTGCGGAAACTACACTTAACATATTTGACAACTGAGCAATTAAATTAAAAACGATGGAATTGAAATTTAAGAACTAAACTTGAATGCAGGGAACTAATTGCAGTATAGTAAAAACTTATGAAAGTAAGCTAAAGAAACTTAACTGAAGTGTAGATTGATATAAACCGAAACAACTTAAAGAAATAAGTGTTTAGAACCAAAATTTTCCTAAATTGAACATCAAATCAGTTCCTTGTCAAGATTTCCTCTTGTCGTCTCACAAAAGCTGAGGTAGAAACCCTCTAGCTCAAAAACCAGCGATGAAAAACTCCCTTGATCAGTTTGTAATAGATTGATGCAAATTGATCTTCCTGATCGGTCACGGGACCGATCAGGACTTCTTCTGATCAGATTGGAGACCGTTCAGAAGCGTGTCTGTCCGATCACATAGAACGATCAGAAGCTGAAATTTGTCCCCGATCTCTTACTTGTTGATTGGTTGTATGACGTTCGAGCTCAGAAACTCTCATAAGCCTTCAGAGAACCCCTCTAAATGGCTTCGACAGCTCCGGATGATGGAAAGCAGCGATCAAAAGGGCGATCAGTGGCAGGAACAGAGCTCCGACGAAACCCTCACCTGAGATTTCCAAAACAAAATTGTTTAGCAAACTTAACTAGAAAATTACCTCGACGATTCGAAAACATGAAACATGATTAGATCTGATGTTGGCCGCGTGTGTTCGGAGAAGAAACGATGAAGAAAATGAAGAATATAATGAAAACTCGCAACCCCTCCCGCTCTGTGGAGGAATTCCTGATTTAACTCATCCTATTTAAAATTGAACGGTTGTGATCGTCCTCGCTCAATCCAACGGTCAGATCATCTCGGATTGAATCCAAACCTTCTAGATCTCCATTAAAGGTCAGGACTTGCTGTTGGATCGGAGAAAATGATAGAGGGGGGGGGGGTGAATATCGTTATTGAATTTTTCGGAACACTTAGAGAAAATACATAGCGGAAAGTCAATCAATCGCAAACTCAGATTGTTTTTACTTGGTTCGGAGTCGCGGTCGGCTCCTACTCCAAGGCCCACGGTCCTTGACCATTTAATTTGGATAATTCTATATTCGGGAAAACTTTTACAGATTGATAGTATGGATATAGAAATGGAAACTAAAATTAACAAGACTTTCTTAATTTAAATTTTTATCGACGCCCGAGGTGGATCGAATTTCGGAGCAGGGGGTCATCGTCGGCATTGGAATCTCAAAGTCGAACTTTGTCGGAGCGCTGCGCTTGAGCGAAAGTGTCTGGAGCGTTGAGAGCAATGGATATCGAAGCCTTGGGGGTGAACCCCCTTTTATAGCACCCATACGGGCGCCTATGTCGATGGGGGCGCCTAACACGTGGCCTTCCCTGCGCGATCTCTTATCCGCAGACTCGGTTAGCGCTTATCCATCTCCACTTGGGCGTTTGAGCTGATGGGGGTGCCCGTGACCTCACGGACGCCTAATCTGCCTTGGTCCAGAGGCTTCGTGGTTGTTTGCTTCGCTTGCTTCTGTTTTGCCTTTGCACTTGGGTGCCCGTATCCATCCGGGTGCCCGTATGCTTTCGGGCGCCCAACCCCAGTAAGGTGCCTCACTCCATTGAGGCGCCTAGCTACAGAAAACTAGTCTTTCGATCCTTGCATTCATGGTTAGTTCCAAAACAATGAAGCAAAACATATTAGCCTTTATTTACAGCCTAAGCTGTCTTGGTTCAGACTTCGGGTCTCCCAAATGGAACCCTAGGTCGAAATGACACCAACTGTTCCCTCGACGAGGAACGCGTCCTCACCTACTCCTCTCAGGAGAGTTTACCTTTTGCCAATCGGCTCCTCCGGTTGGACTTTTGCCCAATCCACCTGACCAGGTCTTCGTGCGCAACTTCTGATTAGGTCTTCTTGCCCAACATCCGGTCAAGTCATCGGTGCCCAACCCGTTGCCAGGACTTCTTGCCCAGTTCTCGACCAGGACTTCTTTGCCCAACTTTTGGTCAGGTCTTCTTGCCCAGTCCTCGACTAGGACTTCTTTGCCCAACCCTATGCCAGGACTTCTTGTCTAGTGTACCTAGGACTTTTCCTGCACACTCAGTAAGCATGTTAGATCATAACACAACCTTAACTTCTGAACCATTTGCCATTATCAAAACACAGGTTTGACTTAGGTACTACCTGCACTAACAATCTCTCTCTTTTTGATTTATGGCAACACAGTTCAAAAAGTTAAGTTAAAGAAACAAGCAATGTAAAAGATATTTAGTTTCCTCCCCCTGAACTAATCATTCTCCCCCTGATTTTTTCAAAATAAGTGGGGTTTTGAAAATCTTCTAAGTCCTTGACTATTCTTAGGGAGGCTAAAAAAATATTTTCTAAAAGATTTTTCAAGTTAGATACTTAGAAAATTTTCCAAAAGAATTTTAAGTTAAACACCTAGAAAAATTTTTCCAAACATAATTTTAAGTTAAACACTTAGAAAAAATTTTCCAAAAATAATTTTAAGTTAAACACTTAGAAAAATTTTCCAAAGATTTTAAGTTAAACACTTAGAAAAATTTTCCAATGATTTTAAGTTAAACACTTAGAAAATTTTCTAAAATAATTTCAAGTTCAAACACTTAGAAAAATTTTCCAGAGATTTTTAAGTTAAACACTTAGAAAAATTTTCCAAAATAATTTTTGAAATGCTTCAGATTTGAAAACAAGTATTTTTATTACTTTACATTTTGAAAAAGGAGATAAAAGTTTTTGAAAAAAATTAAATTTGAAAAAAAATTCTCTTCTCTCCTTTCCTTTCTCTCCCCCTTTTCCATATATCAAAAAAATATTATAGCAAAAAAAAAATTAGAGTAATGAAAGTTAAGTTCTGTATTGAACTAATTCTAAGCATAAACTGGACCAAATCAATTTAAATCTTTCTTTTTCGGGTCCTGTCTAACCCAGTTGGCTACTTACTAGCTGTCATAAATAGTAGCTTTCGCTAGGGTTAGTCAAGTTAAGTGATATGATCAAGTTAGATTTTCTACGCTTGACACTTAACCTGATTACAGTTCATTTGGTATTTATTGCCCCAATTACTGCAGATGCACTGACTTAAAGCATCTTGAATCAAGACATAGACCTAAGCATCTCAACCCTGTCTAGGTTGTCAATCAAAAGTACTCTAAGGTGCTTGTGAGATGATGGCTTCTAGATCTATAGGTGCATGCAGTTCTAGGGTTAGGGCCTAAGCTAAGTCCATTTGTAAAAAAAACCCTAGTTTTAAAGGGGGTAAATTTTTTTTAAAAAAATCTAAGTTGGAAAATCATTTTAAAGAAGAAAAAAATGATTTTTCAAAACATATTAAGCAACAGATAAGAAATAAAGCCAATTTTTAAAAAAAACATGTAGAGCATTCCTATACTACTAAGCATAACCTTAACTGCCTTCTTAGTGAACTCAGACTCAAGTAAGGGTTTGGTAAAGATATTAGCTAAGTTTGACTTTAAGTCCACATGATTAAGGACTATTTCACCCTTGGCTACATGATCCTTTACAAAGTGATGTTTAACTTCTATATGCTTTGTTCTTGAGTGTTGAATTAGATTTTTAGTTAGATTAATTGAACTTATGTTATCAATGTAGACTTGAGTTTGGGTGTAATCAAGCTGGAAGTCCTTAAGAGTGTGCATCATCTATAAGAGTTGTGCTACACACTCTCCTAAAGCAGCATATTCTGCTTCGGTTGTAGATAGAGCTACACAGTGTTGCTTTCTACTGCACCAACTGACTAGACTATTTCCTAAAAGTTGGCAGCTTCCACTTGTACTCTTTCTATCTAGTTTGCATCCAGCATAGTCAGAATCAGAGTATCCTGACAAGACAATGGTTGAGGTTCTAGGATACCAAATCCCTACATTTAGGGTGCCCTTAATGTATCTAAGTATTCTTTTTAGAGCTGCTAAGTGCGTTTCCTTAGCTCAGGTTTGGTATCTAGTGTTAGTGATATAAGAGAAGTGTCCTAAGGCAATCGCCTTATGATTGTAATCATTTATTTTAATAAATGAATATTCACTATTTGAGTATACATGTTTGTGTATTTGATTGAGATCCTAAACTCATTTACTGAATGTCCGCAATACAATTCACAGCATGAGAGAATTTGTGATGAATTCACAACTAGTGATTATCTCTACATGTGTAATTGTGAAGTATTGAAATTGTCCCTAGTCGATGAATTGATAAATATAGACACTATCAATTCTGTTGAGACTAGCATGGGTTATTCTCTAATCAGCTGATTCTCACTGGCTGGTGACATGGAGATGTCCGGAGATAAACATGAATGCTAGTTAAGGGAACTAGTTCATTGGATGACTGGCTGTAAAACTTCATATGGTAGTCTACATATAGATATGTCAGTGAAGTTCTTACTGCAGCTTAAGTGTGATGTTCCTTTGACTTGCGGTGTTCAAGTCATCTTGGTCATGGAGACTTATACATTGACATCTTGAGCAAGCATCTCCAAGGAGGTGTGGACCCAAGATGATTGGGTATAAGCCGAAGTGCTCGAAGATGTTTGAACAGCCTATAAAGGATTCACCACTCCTTGCGAGGAGATGTATACCCAAGGCCTATCGTCGGATTATTACTCGAAGCCTCTGGCCAGAGCAAGACATGTTCAGAGTATGAATCTCTTAAATACATGAGAGTAATTAGAATCCGTAGGACGAGAAAACGTTACTTGGGCTAGGTGTGATGTAGTTAGCTTAGTGGGGACTGACACACATAGACCATGTCCTGAACCAAGTGGGTATAAGATGGTGAAGGGAATGAGGTACGATTCAGTATAGCTGCTGAAGGGTTTCATAATTGTTTCTGAAGTCAACCATTGATCTTTCGATTAATTGGGGATCATGATGTACTACTAGGTGCCACTCATGATCGTTCTATAATTAATTGATTAATTATAGACAGCCAACATAAATCGAAAGCCTATTTAGTCACATGCACTACGAGTAATCCGAGAGATTTAAAACGAGTTGAAAAATTGGATTTTCCAATCAAGAGAGATTAAGTTTGGTTGAGTCAAACGATAAGTCAAATCTGAATTTTTCAGAGACGCATCGGAAGCGTAAAATGGCTAAGTCTTTTGAAGACTTAAAAGATTAATTAAATATGTTTAATGTTGGTGCAGGAAGCACCAGATCGAACCTTGTTTTGATATTGGCAAAGGATTCAAAGTTAAGGGTTATTTGTTGTCTAACAATGCTGCTTGAGAGTGCAGGAAACAAAGTCCTAGCGAAGGGCTGCTAGGCACCTGACGATGGGCTGTCAGGAAACCAAGTCCTGGCGAAGGGTTGCTGGGCGAAAACCAAGTCGTAGCGAAGGGATGCTAGGCACCTGACGATGGGCTGTCAGGAACTCAAGACCTGGCGAAGGGCTGCTGGGCAAAAACCAAGTCCTGGTGAAGGGATGCTGGGCGAAACTCAAGACCTGGCGAAGGGCTGCTGGGCAAAAACCAAGTCCTGGCGAAGGGCTGCTGGGCGAAACTCAAGACCTGGCGAAGGGCTGCCGGGCAAAAGTCCAACTGGAGGAGCCGGTTGGCACCAGGTAAATTCTCCCGAGAGGAGTAGGTGAGGACGCGTTCCCCTTGAGGGAACATTAGGCGTCGGTTCGACCTAGGGCTCCATTTTGGAGACCAAAGTCAGAACCAAGACAGCTGAGGCTGTATAACCTATTATTTTATTGTTTTATTATGTTTTGGACTAACCCTGGATGCAGGACCGAAGGAACGAGTGACTGCAGCTCAGAGTGCCTCAAAGGAGTGAGGCAACAGCTGACCAGGGCGCTCGGAGTGTCCCGGGCGCCCCCATGGTGAACACAAAACACAACAAGACAAGAAAGACTTCGACAGTACATAGCCAGGGCGCCCCCGCTGTCCCGGGCGCCCCCATTGCAAAACAACTCTGCCGCGTCTGCGCTACATGCCCAGGGCGCCCCCGCTGTCCCGGGCGCCCCCAGCGCACAGGTGGCGCAAACCTTACCGAGGAGAGCTCAGCGCTGCGGATAAGGTTTGACCGGTCAACCAGGGCGCCCCCAGCGTCTAGGGCGCCCCAGTCAAGGCCTTATCCCGAGGATTAAGGGATAAGTCGATGACCGCGCCTCTTGTGGATCTGCTGCCACGTGGGGGGGCGCCCCCGTCGACCAGGGCGCCCCCAGGCCCTATATAAAGGGCCCTCGACCCCCTTCTTCAAGTATCAAGTTTTTCAACGCTTCTACGCTCTTCTGCTTCCGCGACACGCTCCAGAAATCTTCCAACTCAAGCTGACGACGTCCCGCTGCTCCGAAACTTCGATCTACACCGGACGTCGGTAACGAAGAGCTCTGTATTTAAAGTTTACTATTCTGCCTTCTTGTAAAATCTATTTGTAAACTTTGCGAACTTATAGAATTGCCCGCAGAAAACGGTCAACGACCGTGGGCCTTGGAGTAGGAGTCGACCCAGGCTCCGAACCAAGTAAACCGACTGTGTTTGCATTGTTCTGTTTTTCTTTTATTTCCGCTGCGCACCCGCTCTTTTTAAATCCGAACGATTTGCGATATTCACCCCCCCCCCCTCTCTCGCATTTTTCGTTCCAACATTTAATTCATTGGGGCTTGACTTGGATGGGACGGCCAAAGAGGGCCTCCATCCTCTTTGCTTGGCCGGCCACAACAAAGGTAGAGAACCAAGTTTTTGGTTCAATTTATAAAATAAACCAAGTGTGGTTTGTTTTATAAAATTATGGATGATATAAATTTTTATATAATAAACTAAGGTTTGGTTTATTTTTCATGAAAATTAAAATGAACCATGGATTGATTTATTTTATAAAATCAATCATGGATTGATTTACCATGATAAGGAAATTTATTCCATAGGAGAGAAAATTTTTATCATGAATTAAAATATGATTTTAACCATGATATAAAATCAAACTTGGCATGATGGAATAAGTTATTCCATATTTGAGAGGCTTGATGGTTGAGAGGCCACTATATAAAGGACCCAAGGTAAGGCTTGGGGGTGTGATAATTATAGAGATGAAGGCATAGGCTCTCTCCCTCTCTTTCTTTCCTTCTCTTCTCCCCATCTTGCCGTGCGCCAACCAGCCCCAAGAAGGAGCACTAGCCGGCCATCCATGTGGTTAGTCCTCTGACTTCTCTCTTAGTTTTTCATGTCGCGTTCTCGGAGAATCTAGTAGTTCTCAAGAACACGAAACTCGTGGCTTTGCGAAGTCATCTCGATGATACTCGGTGTGGACGCGAATAGAGGCAGAGCTTCCAAGGGATGCTTACGGTTGGATCTCATCCCTTCATTCGAGTTATGCGAGGTAATATGTAAATTAGTTTACGTTTCTGCAAAAATTTTAAATATATGATCATGTCTACACAAGATAAAATTGCATGCTTGGATGTGTGGGTAAATGATTTAGAGAAATTATTTATGCTAAACCTTCCGCTGCACGTAATTAATTTTAAAATTACGAACCCGCATCCATGTCAACATGCACCCAGACCCAACATCTAGCACACATTCCTACTGAGAATAGGATATCAGGTCTGCTAGCTGTAAGATAAAGTAGACTTCTAATCATACTTCGGTATAGCTTAAGATCTACAGGTTTACCTTCAAGGTCACTATCAATTTTTACATTTGTGGCCATCGGGGTACTTATGCTTTTGGAATTATCCATTCTAAATTTCTTTATTAATTCCTTAGCATATTTTGACTGGTGAACATAGTTCCCATCCTTGGTTTGTTAAATTTGTAGTCCTAAAAAGAAATTGAGCTCACCAACTAAGCACATTTCAAATTCTTTTTCCATTATTTTTACAAATTCTTTTAAAAAGTTTGAGTTGGTGGATCCGAAAATTATGTCGTCAACATAGATTTGGGCAATGAAAATGTCTTTTTCTAAGGTTTTAACAAAAAGGGTAGATTCAATTTGTCCTTGGTTAAATTCCTTAGAAATAAGGTATGTTGATAGGCGTTCATACCATGCCCTAGGTGCTTGTTTTAACCCATAAGGTGCCTTATTAAGTTTGAAAACGTAGTCGGATTTTTCTAAGTCCTTAAAGCCTGTGGGTTGTCCTACATAGACTTCTTCTTTGATGAACCCATTTTAGAAGGCTAACTTAACGTCCATTTGGTAGAGTTTGAATCCTCTATGGGCTGCAAATGCTAACATCATTCTAATAGACTCATGTCTGGCTACTGGGGCATAGGTTTCATCATAGTCTAACCCTTCGACTTGACCGAACCCTTTAGCTACTAAATGGGCATTGTTTCTAACTATTTCCCCTTGGTCATTTAGTTTATTCCTAAACACCCACTTAGTATCTATAATGGATTTGCCCTCAGGTTTAGGTACTAGTTCCCAGACTTGGTTTCTCTCAAATTGGGCTAATTCCTCTTACATAGCTATGATCCAATCAGGATCAGGTAGAGCTTCCTCTATAGTCTTAGGTTCAATTTTTTAGATAAGTACTATTTGACTAAGATTTCTATAGGAAGACCTAGTTCTGACTCCTAAGGTTGGATCACCCACAATTTGATCAGAGGGGTGACTGAGTTTGGGTTTCTTGGTTTTTCTAGAACTTGGTTGAGGCTCAGGTTCGACTGGACGGTTTGATTCAGTATTTTGTTCAATTATTTGGGTTGGTTCAATTATTGGTTCAGTTGATGCAGTAGTTGGTTCAAGAGTTAGTTCATTCAGAGGTTCAACTAGTGGTTCAACTGATGGTTCAATTATATGCTCATTTTCCTCTTGATCAATATTTGATGGGTTCAAGTTTTGATTATCAGATTTTGAATTTGTTTCCTCATCAAATATTAAATTCATTATTTCTTCAATTTTATTAGTTTATTTATTGTAGACCCTATAGGCCCTACTTGTTGAATATCCTAGGAATATTCCTGGAGTTGACTTAGACTAAAATTTACCTAGGTAGTCCTTGGTGTTTAGGATGTGTACTTTGCACCCGAAGACCCTTAGGTAATGTAGGTTTGGAAGTCTATGGTAATATAGTTCACAGGGAGTTTTATTATATCTTTTGTTAATTAGGACCCTATTTTGAATGTAGCAAGCCGTACTTACCGCTTCTGCCCAAAATTGGTTAGCTAGGTTAAATTCATTGAGCATTGTCCTAGCGGCTTCATGTAGGATTCTATTCTTTCTTTCTACTATCCCATTTTGTTGTGGGGGGGGGGGGTTCTAGGACAAGAGAATTCGTGAATATACCCATTTATCCTACAGAATTCCTCAGATCTTTGATTCTCAAACTCTCCCCCATGATTATTCCTAAGTCTTTTGATTTTGGTATCATTTTGATTTTCAATTATCCTACATAAGTCAATAAACAGGTTTAGAGTTTCATCCTTAGTTTTTAGGAACCTAACCCAAGTAAACCTAGAGTAATCGTCGATAATGACTAAGCAGTACCGGTTTCCGCTTATTGACTTGGCTCCATGTGAATCAAATAGGTCAAGGTGTAGGAGCTCAAGTGTGGTTTAAGTTAGGTCTGATTGAATTTTCTTGTGATTAAACCAGGTTTGTTTACCTTGGTTACACGAGTTACATATCATGTTTTCATAGTTCTTAATTTTTGGAACTCCTTTAATTAGACCAAGTTGGGTTATTTTTGAAACTAATCTAACATTAGTGTGACCTAATCTCCTATGCTAGAGGTTGGATTCTTCTACTTGAGTTAAGAGGCATTTAGGTACTAAGGGTAGATTTATAGTATAAACATTATTTTTCCAAGTGCCCTTATGCATGACTTCTAAGTCTTGAAGGTTTCTAGTCAGGCAGTCAGAGTTGGTAAATATAACTACATAGCCAGTATCACATAATTGACTTATACTAAGTAAATTAAATTTGAAGTTCTCAACCAAGAGTACCTTTTTAATCACAAAATTGGATTTGAGTTCAATGTTATCTGGCCCAATAACGTTGAGTGTAGCATTATTGCCAAATGCTACTGAGCCTAGGTTCATGAACTTGAGTTTGGTGAATTTCAATTTGTCTCCAGTCATATGTCTGGAGCAGCTGCTATCCAACATCCATTGGTCCAAATCTTTATGTTCCTACACATAAAGTATTTATTGATTTGGATCCAATTAGAATTAAGGATAGCTTAAATTGATTTTCACAACCTAATCTGTCTCACCCAATCTAGTATTATCAATCACGTTAACCTTATAGGTTTTGTGAGACAGGTTTTAATAGAAATGAAGATTTTAATTTGAAATCATGGTTAATTTTAAAAGGTTAAGTTAATTTAAAAAAAAACTTAATTAAGTTGTAAGTTTATTTTGAAAAGTGGTTGAATTAATTGAAATTTGTGTTAGATTCAAATCTGACAATAGTAAAGTGAATTTGATTTTCAATAATTGGCTTCCAGGTCTTGGCGAGGCACTAGGCCTTCTTTGGTCGTAGCCTTATTGGATCATCAACCCTTTTCTTGACAAAGCCTTTTATTAAAAATTCATCTTCAAGTTACTTCTTGAAAGATTTTGGTCTAACTAGCTTGGGTCTTGGATTGGTAGCTTCGGCTAGTTCCACCATAATGGTTTTCCTAACGTACTATCATCTTACCTCCACCCAATACTAGGTTGTTCATATTTCAACTAAGTCATTTTGTCCTTAATCTAACCAGTCCTAGATCTAAACATTGTAATTTGCAAAAAGAAATCAACAAGCAAGCATGCAATTAAAGAATTAAGAAAACAAATTATTTAATTATGAAAATTATTTTTATATTGGCTCCCCCTGGACTAAAGCCTCGATAATAATTAGGTAAGATGTGAATCTTATCCTTGGGGATCCAATACTGGTTTGGTCCAGCTTGGTTGTTCAAGCAAAGCTTGAGGACCCATGCTTGAACTTTGGCTCTAGGTTGGTTCAATACAGTATAATACGACCGTTGTCTCGACTTGGTTCGATATCCTAACCCAGATCGATTAAGAACGAACTTCTATTTTCTAAGGATCATGTCAAGACCCTTGGAACCCGAAGTGAATCGTTCTAAAGCCACACTGAGCTCCTTGACCTGAGTTTTCAAAGAGGAATTTTCTTTCTCAAGCTTTTCAACTTGAGTAGAGTTTCCTTCTTGAACCTTCTCGGTCAAGGATCTCGAGTCGACTTCCTCTTTCAGGAGTTTTACTTCTTGTCGGAGGGATTCGACCTGGATTTTGGCTTTCGCCAGGTTGTGAGATAAATATGCAATTAATTTAGATAATTCAACTTCGGAATAACCTCTTACCGTTATTTGGCCGTTTTTCAAGATTGTGAGCCTTCCGTCGGCTGGCTCTGATTCCGATCCGGTGTCGATGTCTTCCGAGGCGGTTAAGGCGAGAAGATTTGATTATGGGGCCTCTTCTTCTTCTTCGGAGGAAGATTCGTCCCAAGTGGCTTGGAGAGCCTTCTTCCTTCGAGTCATCTTCGTCTCCTTCAGATTGAGGCACACTGATTTGTAATGACCCTTCCTGTTGCATTCATAGCAAGTGACATTCGATTTGGTCTTTGAAGATGTTGAAGGTTCAGCTGGATCTTCCTTTCGTCGGCTTGCTTTCCTTCTGTTGGTTTGGTGCTTCAGCTCCTTCTAGTAGTCCCGAGCTAGCCGAACCAGCTTGGGTCGATCCCCTTCTGTAACGCCCGACCTTATATCTACCCTAAAGGCGGGGTTACGGGTCCATACATTCATATCATCCAATCATGTTAAACATGTATATCCAAACAAAACAGTCACAATACATGAACTAATAATAAGCATGCTTATTGAAACTAATTTACCAAGCAAGGTTTTCCTTTCATTTCTTTTATATCTACATGCATTTACAACCTAATATGAGAATCATTTAACACACTATAGCATGAAGTCTCAAGTAATCACATAGCAAGAGTTATCTAGTCTTAGACACATGCAAAGGAAGCATATACAAAAGAAGCATTCATAAGCAACCGAAAGTAGTAACATCTAGCATTTTACTGAGCATGCATACTATAGGAATTAGACATTAATAGTAGTATTAGCTAACATGGCTTAGGTTTCATATCTCTAACAGTAGAGTAGTCACAATCATCATATACTCAGAGTATAGTACTACAATTTCAATCTTTTATAGGAAGCAGTTAGATTCTAGACAAAACAAGGTAGATAGAATCTTTCGTTCTTTCCCGAGCCATCACCACACACATCCTCCAACCTTCCCTCTGCCTCTTCCTTTAGTTCGAGTATTTCTTACCACTATCTGCAGCATAAGAAAAATAACAGGAACTAGTAAGCAAAACATGCTTAGTAAGAATCCGGGCCTACTCGCAAAATCCATATTAATACATCATATCATGTACACAGTAATCAGATAGAATTATCAGCATCATAAGCATCTCATCAAAGCATCATAAACATCACATCAATTTATCTCTAAGTACTTTACGGAACAAGATCACATGATGAGAAATGTTTTTCAAAAAGGTTCCATAATGGTAAGTACTTGAAAATATCATATCATCATCCAGGGCCCAGTTGTAGTACCACATCATGCGCGTTCCCTAATAAATTGGGGTAGCGAGCCACCAATCTAATTAGAGCAGGACCCTTCCGTCCTACCAATGCCATGACCTTAACATGCTCATTGGATTTGTTTAACGACCCCCTTCTGAGTCGGGTACACAACTTTTCAAAGTAAAGTAATTTTATCATGCAATTACTCATATATGTATATGCCTAAAGGTACTCTTAATCTCTTCTCAAAGGGACACACCACACATTCGGGTGCTCTTGATCCCTTAGGGACACACCACGCATTCGGGTGCTCTTGATCCCAGTTTTAATAGAGTAACCCTTTTTAGGCATATTATCAAACACATCATGTTCATATCATCACGGTGCCCCATGGGCTATAAGACATGCTTTTATACCTAACAAGATAGGTCACATAAATTATACACACATCACATATGTAGTAGCATGCTTCATGTTAACAATTGACCATGGTTTATACTTCAAATTGAGGTTAGATTCCACTAACCCTGACTTACAAGGGTGGCCGAATGGTGTAACATGACTAGGCTAGGTTTTTGACATCCAACCTTCACACAAACATTCACACAAACATGTTATCTACACCACTAATCATGGGAACATATTAGGATATCAAGCAACACAAAAACTCTAGCCATTCTTCTCTTGGCCGAAACCTACACAAGGGGTAACCCTAGAATTTTGTACATAACACCATTAAGAAAACCCATACACATTTACATTAAGTTTTAAGGAATGTATTCCTATAACCAAAGGGACCAAGGCCTCCCTCCAAGGGGGTGGCCGAAAGTCTCCCAAGGGGAAACCCTAGTGTTTTGTTCTCCCAAAAATTTGGAAACAACACCTATGGGTCTAAAATCCCTAGGGCACTAGCATGTATCAAGATTTGACAAAGAAAACTTCACTTGGACCCCTTACAAGGGGTGGCCGAAACTTCCTAAGGGAAGTCTTGTGATCTTTTGCAAAGGAATGCACACAACAAACGTTCAACAACAATTATGCCACAGGCGAGAGGATACTTACATCCTTGCGCTTGAATTTACTCTTCTCTTTAAATTGTAAGGTACCCTACACTTGGAGGGTGAGTGAGAATCCTTCTCTTGGAATCTTCCTCTAAGCCTTCTTGAACTTAGTAGTGACAAGGTCTTTGGAGAGTTTTCTTCCTTCCAACTTTTCTAGGGCTAGAACCCTAGATCTTGTTTTCGAAAATGGAAGGGGAAGGGAGAAAGGGGGTCTCGGTTTTGGAAGATGAAGAGGAAGAAGAAAAGGAGAGAAGGAAGTTGCTCCAACTTCCACCTATTTATACTTTTCTCATGAAAAGACATGTCTCTTCACTCTCACACACTTAACAAGCATGTTTCTTATTCTCTCAACAAGAAACAATGCTTGGTGTAGTGGTTAAGGCATGGAGAGTGCAACTAGGAGGTTCAAGGTTCAAATCCTTGCTTCCTCCTTTTTATCATCTTTTGCACTAATCCATATCAAAGCCCATTAAGCCAAGTCCATCATGATATTTCATAATATTTCATGTTTATGAATTCATAATATTTCCTAATATTTTTCCTGAATTCATAATATTATTTACATAATATTTTATAAATATTATTCACATAACATTTCATGATAATCATATTTCATGAATATGATATTTCATGCATTTATGACATTTCATAGCATGTGATTGCATGAAATTTATATCATTTCCTTATAATCATTTTCATACATTGTCATGATTTTACATTGACAAATTTGGGGTGTTACAATCCTCCCTCTCTTATAGAAAGTTCGTCCCGAACTTTAAACAATTCCCCAGGTATTCAAATTGTAAAAATTGGGGTGTTACAATCCTACACACCTTATAAAAAGTTCGTCCCGAACTTTAAAATAGTTCCGGATACTTTGATCGCATCGTATCTTCCTGTTCCCAGGTGGCTTCTTCGAACTGCTTGTTCCGCCACAGAACTTTCACTAAGGGTATTTCCTTGTTCCTTAGCCTTTTAACTTCCCGATCGAGGATCTGGATCGGCCGGCGTTCAGAACTAAGGTTCTCCTGTTCTTGCACTGGTGGGGGTTCTATAATTTGAATCGCATCAGGGATACACTTCTTGAGCATCGACACATGGAAGACGTTGTGGATAGCCGCCATTTCTGGCGGTAACTCCAGTTCGTAGGCCACCTTGCCTACTCGTCTCAAAATCTGGTAGGGTCCCACGTATCGTGGACTCAGTTTCCCCTTCTTTCCGAATCTCATCACCCCTTTCATAGGGGCTACCTTCAAGAATACCGAATCCCCAACCTCGAACTCAAGCGGTCTGCGTCGCTTATCAGCGTAGCTCTTTTGCCGACTCTGAGCAGTCTCTATCCTCTAGCGGATATTCTTTATGGCCTGAGTGGTCTCATCAATAATATCAGTCTGGAGTCCCATCTCCCTCTTTTCACCACTCTCATGCCAGCATAAAGGAGATCTGCATTTTCGGCCGTATAGTGCCTCGTACGGTGCCATCCCAATAGTAGCCTGATAACTGTTGTTATAAGCAAACTCTGCCAGGCTCAGGTATCGACACCAGCTTCCCTTGAAGTCCAAGACGCAAGCTCGTAACATATCTTCTAGTATCTGGTTTACTCGTTCAGTCTGCCCGTCAGTCTGAGGGTGAAAGGCTGTACTGAACTTCAGCTTCGTGCCAAGGGCCTTCTGCACGTGTCCCCAAAAATCCGAAGTAAATCGACCATCCCTATCAGAGATAATGGTCTTGGGAACTCCGTGTAGTCGGATAATTTCCTTGACGTACAGTTGCGCTAGCTGCTCAACTGAATAAGTCATCCTGATAGCCAGAAAATGCGCGGACTTGGTCAGTCGGTCCACTATAACCATATGCCATCATGTCCATTCGTCGTCTAGGTAGCCCAGAGATGAAATCCATGGAGATGTCTTCCCATTTCCACTCGGGGATAGATAGGGGTTGCAAAACTCCTCCAGGCTCTGGTGTTCTGCCTTGACCCTCTGGCAGGTCAAACACATGCTAATATAGTGGGCTACATCTTTCTTCATGCCGGACCACCAAAATTTGCCCTCAGATCTTGATACATCTTGGTAGACCCAGGATGCATCGCATAAGGTGTTCCGTGAGCTTCTTTGAGTATCCTTGTCCGTAAGTCGGAGTCGTCGGGAACGCATAATCGATCCCGGAAATATAAACTCCGTTCTCGGAAATCCGGAATCCCTCGTCCTTGCCTTCAGAATCTCTTGCTGATTCTCCGAAGACTCGGATCAAGATTCTGCTTCTCCAGAATACCATCAAATAATGTCGGCGCAATCTGTAGAGTAGAAAGCTGTCCCGATATAATCTCGATTCCGAAATCCATAATTCTCCCCTAAGGGTCGTGACAAAGCGATAAAGACAACAATGCAGCACATGATTTTCTACTGAGAGCATCTGCTACCTTGTTGGCTTTTCCCGGATGTACAGATCTCACAGTCGTAGTCCTTGACCAACTCGAGCCATCGGCGTTGTCGCATATTCAGGTCTTTCTGGGTGAAGAAATACCGCAGACTCTGGTGTCAGTAAAGACCTTGCACTGAGTGCCATATAAATAATGCCTCCATGTTTTCAGCGCAAAGACCACCGCTGCTAATTCCAAATCATGGGTAGGATAATTCTTTCATGTTCCTTCAGTTGCCTAGAGGCATAGGCAATTACCTTCCCATTTTGCATAAGTACAGCTCCGAGTCCAAGTTTGGATGCGTCGCTGTACATATCGAAACCCGTATCATTTCGGGAAGAGTCAATATAGGAGCGCTAGTCAGTCTCCTTTTCAGTTCAGAGAAACTCTTCTCACATTCCTCGGTCCAGGTATATTTCTTATCTTTCTTGTAAGAGCTGTCATAGGAGCTGCAATCCGAGAGAAGTTCTCTACGAATTTTCTGTAATAGCCCGCCAGCCCCAGAAAACTTCTGACCTCCTGGCATTCTTGGGTCTGGACCAGTTACTTACGGCCTCAATTTTAATTGGGTCGACCATCACTCCGTCCTTGGAGATAATATGTCCCAAGAATGAACTTGATTCAGCCAGAACTCACATTTCGAAAATTTAGCATACAGTTGTTCTTCTGAAGAATCTGTAATACTATACTCAGGTGCTCTGCATGCTCTTCGGAAGTCCTTGAATAAATAAGGATGTCGTCGATGAAGACGATCACAAATCTGTCGAGAAATGCCGAGAAAATCCGATTCATAAGGTCCATGAATATTGCCGGAGCATTAGTAACTCCAAACGGCATCACTACGAACTCATAATGTCCGTATCTCGTCCGGAAAGCAGTTTTGGGTATATCCTCATTTTTCACCCGGACTTGGTGATAACCAGACCTCAGATCGATCTTAGAGAAAACCGTAGCTCCCTTTAACTGATCGAACAGATCATCTATCCTGGGTAGAGGGTACTGTTCTTTATGGTCACATTGTTTAATGCCCGATAGTCGATACACATACGCATCGACCCGTCCTTCTTTTTGACGAACAGTACGGGAGCTCCCCAGGGGGAATGACTAGGGCGGATAAGTCCCTTGTCGAGAGCTCTTGTAGCTGTCCTTGCAATTCTTCAATTCAGTCGGCGCCATTCGGTACGGTGCCTTCGAGATGGGGTTAGTACCAGAATAAATCAATGTAAATTCAACATCTCTTTCAGGTGCTAACCCTGGTAAGTCATCAGGAAATACCTCTGGATAGTTGCACACATTTTGACATCTTCTAGCTTCGGGTCCTCTGTAGGACTGGTATTAACCACATGAGCTAGGAACCCAGAGCATCCATTTTCTAACATCTTCCTTGCTTTCAGAGCCGATAAGAATTTGCCAGTCTTCTTCTTCGGCTCACCGATAAATTCAAAGATAATTCCCGTCTCGGGTCGGAAGATAACCCTTCGTTTACGGCACTCGATAGAAGCGCCGTATTTATTCAAGAAATCCATGCCCAATATCAGATCATAATCCGACATATCAAGCACTATCAGATCGCAGTAGAGTTCCCTATCTGCGATTCTGATCGGTGCGGCACGCAGCATTTGGGTAGAGGGCATCACCTCACCCGAGGGCAGTGTTGTCGGAACAGAAATTCGGACTCGAAGTCCCTCCACTTCATCTGATCCACTGACCTTCTAGCTTTTACCCGTTCCCACCATATCCTGGCATCGCCAGTGAGGCAGAGCGAGACACACTTAATTTTCTCCATGCTCGGGCCAGTCTAATAATTCCACTGTGCTCTCAACTGTCTTGAGCCAGGCTGAGCATCCCAGGGCTCGCAGGTGCCTGAGAACTTTTCCGGCTTAAGTCTCTGGCCACTGAATCAGATAGGCCTCCTGTCGGACTCCCCGGACCAGAGTGTCCGGGA
>JAGFNQ010009571.1:0-24647 GCA_024364735.1 Boesenbergia rotunda
CGTATCACAAATTATGAGATCAAACGTATCTTCGTGGATACAGGTAGTTTCGTGAACATCCTGTACAAGGCCGCTCTGGATCAGATGCAGATTGACGAAGATGAACTGCTTTCGGTTTCGACCCCGCTCTTCGGCTTTATCGGATATCGGGTATAGCCGATAGGGCAAACTACCCTATCACTGTCGTTGGGCAGTGACACTCTAGAGAGGACCAGGAGGACCCCCTTTCTGGTCGTGGATGTTCCCTCATCCTACAACGCCATCCTGGGACGCCCGTCGCTCAGTATATTCCGGGCGGTGGTCTCGGTCTATCACCAAAAGATTAAATTTCCGGTAGGCGATCAAGTGGCTGAAGTCAAGGGAGACCAGTTGGTATCTCGGCGATGTTATAGTAAGGAAGTCAGATCGGAATCCCGCAAGAACTCGAAGTCCTACGAAGCCCTGCAAATTGATCTCGCCGACCCACGAGAGGATAAAGGACCTAAAGAAGAACGGAGGGAGGTCGGGAACGAGGATGTCCAGATTCACCCTTAACAGAGGGAGGGGGTTACGAGGATCGTCATCGACCTTGCACCAAAGCTGAGAAGTCGTCTTATAGACTGCCTGCAGAGCCACCGAGATTTCTTTGCTTGGGCCACCGAGGAAATCAAAGGGGTCCCCCTAGCGCTAGCCATGCATCACCTGTATGTCATCCCTGGGGCCCGATCGGTGAAGCAGAGGCGAAGACACTTTGCACCAGAACAAGATAAGGCTATCAGAGATGAAGTCAACAAGCTGCTAAGGGTCGGTCACATAAGAGAAGTTCAATTCCCGGTCTGGTTAGCCAATGTAGTCCTTGTCCCTAAGCCAGGAGTAAATGACGGGTCTGTATTGATTTTCACGATTTGAATAACGCCTGCCCTAAGGATTGCTACCCCTTGGCTCAAATTGACCGGTTAGTAGACTCTACGGTCGGTTGCGATTTCATTTCGATGTTGGATGTTTATCAAGGCTACCATCAAGTTCCTCTTGTTCCCGAAGACCAGAAGAAGGTCAGTTTTGTGACAACCCGATGACACGTACTGCTATAATGTCATGCCTTTCGGATTGCGCAACGCTAGGGCAACTTATCAGTGGATGATCGACAAGGTCTTCAGACATCAGATTAGGAGAAACATCGAAGTGTACGTAGACGATATCCTGGTCAACACTGACAAGGGAAAGGACATGATAGCCGACTTGGAAGAGACGTTCGCCACCCTGAGGGCCAACAAGATGAAGTTGAACCCGGCCAAGTGCTTGTTTGGGGTGAAGAGCAACCGCTTCTTGGGTTACATGGTGACAGAGAGGGGGATCGAGACTAATTCAGAAAAAGTAAAGGCTATTGTTAGGCACCGTCTTAAGCCAAGTTGGAGACTATCAAGATGCCAAGGATCTTTGGAGTAAGTTGACCAAGTTTCATGAAGATCCCTCCACTATACCAAATCAAGACAAATCCGAAGTGGGAGATTCATCAGATGAAGATGACTCGGAAGTTGAGAGATGCTCAGCATCCAATGAGAAAATTCAAGAAGCATTGACCAAGGAGGAAATTCAAGAGGCCTCTCGGGTGTTGGAACTTGGATGGCTAGAGAGGGGGGGTGAATATAGCCAGACACCCACTTCTTATAATTTTAGGTTTTCTCTGCAGTTGGGTTAGTAGCATAGCGGAAGCAAAAAATAGAGTTGCAGAAACTAAAACCTAAACTAAGCATAAACATAAAACGCTAACAAAGAGGATTTACAAGGTTCGGGGATAACTTGCCCCTACTCCTTAGCGTGCACGTAAGGTGGGTGATCCCTTGATCGTCGGCAGATCAAGCCCCGGAAAATCCGGATAAAATGCAACCTCCTTCTCGATGGAGTAACCTCTCCATAGCGTTTCAAGATGGATCAAGTATTAAGTACAGGAAACACAAGAAGAAACTTACTGAGCACTTAGAACCACAAGAACACAAGCAAATTTCTCACCGAGCTCCACCCAGCGCAGATCTCACGCAAGAACTCCCTTCTTCGTGTCTTCTCGCTGATGGACTCGCCAAGCTTCTTGTTTCTCTTCTAAGTGCTCAAGTAACACAAGGTTGCTTCAAGGATCGCAGTTGCTTGCTCAAGATTATGGAACAGAGTTGTCGCAAGAGCACAATGTGGAGAACTTCGTTACTGAGACTTGTTTGCCACCAAGCGCTTAAGTCTCAGCTCACTGATCGCCAGGTCACCATCTCACTATAGCCTCCAGCTGCTCACCAACAACAGCCAACTACCACTGAGCTCTTCCTGGACTCCCTGAGCTTCCCTCAGCCAAGCTCCAGTCAGCAGCTCCAGTCAGCAGCTTGATAGGTATCATTTTGTTAATTATTTTAGTTGCTAAAATCCAAGTTTGACCCATATTTTACTTGCTTAATTGTGAATTTATCATAGGTTCGAGGATTTGCTTTTATTTTGGACTTAATTACAAATATTTACATATTTGAAATGATTTTCCACTAAATTGTTGACTTATTTTTGTAGGCATGAAAGGACCATGGACCTAGGGTATACTGGGTCAAACTTGAGTCGGAAGTGAACCCAGATCGAGTGATCAAGCTTCAAATTAATCTGGGTCGTCCGATTCAAAAGCGGCTAGATCTGAGCCATCTGGGATCATCTGAGGCGATCCGAGCTAGGGTTAGGGCAGATCAAGCACTGAGGTCAAGATCTGAGATTGTCATCCCAATCGGAGATCATCCAACCGTTGGATCAAGCTTAGAGGGCTCTAGGCTGTCCATCCAAAGATCAGGTTGATCTGGGCCATCCATTGCAAATCTGGAAGATCCGATCTACCCCGAGGTAGATCCTGACCCTTGATCAACATCATCAAAGTTTGGTTCAGATCGGATAAAGATCAGCCGTTGGATTTTCTCAAAACAATCTGGGTCGTTCATTCTTAAGTATTTAATCGAAAATTCCCCTCAGCTGTAGCTCGTCGCGTCTTCTTCACCGCAACTTTCTTCTTCAATTGTTCTTCACTTTTCTTCAGTAATTTCTTCATCTAAGGGGCGCGACCCCTCAATTCTTTGTTTAGATCAAGTGCTAGATCATTGGGAAGATCTCTCGGTGAGGTTCCCAGCTCAGATTTGCCCAAGAAACGGAGCTGATGTGAGGTTTCCTTGGCTCTGCTGTTTGTTTCCTTTGGATCAGTTGTGCACCATTTCCATCCACCTGAGCAGTTCAGAGGGGTTCCCTGGATTGCTTGGATCATCCACAAGCTGCAGCGCAATCGGACACAACTGAATTGAAGGAATTCGAATGGAAATTTCAGATTTGAGCAAGCTGAGTTTGATTTGATCGCAGAGACAATTTTTCATTGGTTTGTGGAGCTTAGGGGTTCGAGGCTCACCCTTGTGTGACGAGCAAGGAGTGCTTGAGCTAAAGAAGGGATTGAGGATTAGATTTCTTTATGTTTTTCAATTATTAGCTGCAATTTCCATTTCCGCAGTTTATTTTCAGCTCTGAAATTTCTGTATCGGAGTTGCTTGTTTTCTGAATTAATTCTGCATTTATTAGCTCTAATTTTTTCCCTTGTAGTAGATAGATTGCTTGTAGTGAACAATTAGCCTTAATCTTAGTTGCTTTGCAATTAATTCCATTTGTGCATTTCTGCTTAGCATTTGTTGCGCATCAATTCTGTTTCTGAGTTCAAATTTCAGTTCTGAATTTCGCAATTTAGTTCAGATTTAGTTTATATGTAATTTTAATTCTTGAATTAGGAAATCAGTTAGTATGCTAATGCATTTGATCTAGGATTGTTTTGCATTGAATTTCATTTCTGCAATATCTGCTCAAGTTTTCCCTTACGTATCAGCTTGTGTTCCGCGTATCACTGTTTCTTGCGTGCCAACTTTAATCCCTGCATATCAGTTAGTCTGTGTGTCAAATTTCCAGCTTAGCATTTCTAAATTCGTGTCAAGTGAAGCTTCGAACTTTTACATCTTGTCTGAATATTAGATGGGGAAATTAATCTAAGTCGCGTACTTGATCTGCAATCGGATTGTGTATGAATCTCTGCATGTATCTCCAAATTCGTATCTTCATTCAAACGTTTCTGACATGGTGATTTTCATTTCTGCAATCACCAGTTGATCACTTCTGAGGCTAGTTTTGAGCACTTGATTTCAGTAGTTTTGGTTGGTTTTTCATCCAAGGTGTTGCAGCCTTCGGTTTCTAAAAGTTTGCACTACATTTCTGCATTTCTGCCATTCATTCCTGCATAACAAGGTTTTTAAAATTCTGCATGCTGTATCAAGTTTAGTTTCAACATTGAAGTGTATCAAGTTTAAACATACCTTTAAGTGTGCTATTGAGCTTGAAAACAGATTGCTTTAAATCCAACTTGAATCTGAATTTCAAGTTTAAATTCTGCATATCAATTTTAGTTGAATGCATTTTGTATCAAGTGAGTTTCGGTATTGACTTTGTATCCATTTGTCCATAGATTGCTTAGCATTTGGGTTGTTTTGAGTGGCAATTCCTAAAGCTAATATCTGCATTAGTATCGATCGAAATTTGATTTGATTTCATATAGGAATTGTTTTCCAAATTAGGCTAAATTGCATTTAAGCTCCCAATTGTTTGAATTCATTGGTTGAACTATTTGTGTTAAGTTCCATAGCTAAGTTTCTTTACATTTTAACTGCAATTTCATTTCTAATTGAAACCAACCCAATTCATTTGAAACCCAAAAATATCAACGACACATAAACTCGAGCTTCAATCAAACAATCTCAACTAGCCCTAGGAAAAATATGACCTGTGGCCCCTTTACTACGTTTTCATTCTTTGATAGCAAAAAGGGTTTTCAGCTTTTCACACATCTAAATTTTGAGACCCACATTCGTGACACCTAGTTAGGGTACATCAAAATTTTTGGCATCATTGCCGAGGAAGCAACTAGTTGAGTTATTTGATTTTTGCTTGTGTGTTTATGGACATATCAATTGATTCTATTTTCTTGTGCTTTATCTTTTGTATACGGTTGCTGCCATTTTTCTTGTTTGTATTGTGACAGGACTGCAGATTCAAAATGTTTTCAAATGCTTATTCATCTCCTCACCAGTAGCCCATTCAACAATTTCAGCAGCCCTATTCAGACTTGCAGCAGTACCAAACTTTTAATCAGCCACCACAGCAATTTCAACCACAATTCCAGAATTTTCAGCACC
The DNA here is from genome assembly GCA_024364735.1 of Boesenbergia rotunda. Classification (NCBI taxonomy): domain Eukaryota; kingdom Viridiplantae; phylum Streptophyta; class Magnoliopsida; order Zingiberales; family Zingiberaceae; genus Boesenbergia; species Boesenbergia rotunda. The sequence continues at coordinate 5,217 of JAGFNQ010009571.1, forward strand.
CAAATGATCAATTTCAGCCACAATTTCAGCAAGTTCAGCTATCCTTTCAACCAAGTCAGAATTTTCAGCAAGGATTTCAAACATTTCAGACTTTCCAACCTCAAAACCAGTAAGTTTTCCAACCCTCACAGCCTTACAACCAGAATTTTCAGCCCGTTCCATTTCAGTCCTCACCACAGCAGTCTCCACTTCAAAACCAGAATTTTCAGGGCTATAATTCTCAGCAAGTTCAACCATCATTCCAGCCTAATTATCAACCATTTCAGCAACAATATCAGCCCATTCAACCATTTGAGCAGCCCCAACAGCTCCAATTTCAGAATGCACAGCCTACTCTTGGTCTTCAATAGCCTTATGTTACATTTCAAGACCAATAGGAGTTCACACTAACCAAGGAGTCTTTGAGAATACTAATGAGAATGAGGCTCAACAACAAAGGATAAAAGAGATGCTTCAACAAATTTTACAACTACAAAAGCTTCAAGACATCGGAGGACGCCTTGGACAATTAGTAAATCAAATGAATCAAATACAAGCTCAAAGATCAGGACAATTATCTTCTCAAGCTACTCTTAATTCTGAGGGTCATGATTGTGATCTAACTTTGGGGAATGAAGAGGTTGTGTCAAGTTTAAATACTCCAAATGCCGAATTTCTTGAAAAATTTCCAGGATTCCATTTTCCCATTCAAAACAGCCCCGGAGTAGATTTTATATCAGTTCAAGGTGCCCCTAGTGCATGGCCAAGTCCTTCTTCAAGTGATCTTGCAAATTTGGTGGAAGAAGAAGAAGAAAACATCAAAAATAGGGCACCTATAGCATGCATTCCTCCTGAAGTTCTTGTTCAAAATTCATTTTCAAATTTTTCAGCTCAAGAAGAAGATTTTGAAGCACTACAGGACCCTTCTCATCTTTTATTTTGTGATGATAGTGTTATTGATGGTTCTAATTTTTCTAATATTGTTGTTGCAGAAATTACTGAAGAAGCATGCATAGGAGATGATTCCACAGGTGTAGGGGATTGCACTAAGCCTCAGGGACCACCACAATTTACTGGTACATTACCAGAAAGTGTAGGGACTTGCATGGTGGAAACAAGAACCCAAGGATCACCTGTTTTGGTTGAGTGTCCACCTGAACCTGAACCTGAACTTGAATTGGAGCATGTACTTGACCAGGAGGAGGCCACAGTTACATCTACTCTTGTAGAACCTCCAGGTATTTTTCAGCATGATCAGGTAAGTATTCCTCTTAATTCTTTTGAAAATTGCATAGAGGTACCTCAAACTGATTTTATTGTTTGTAATACACTTGTGGATACATTTTTTGTAGAAAATGATTGTGAAAAATTCATAGAGCCACCCAGGCTTGATTTTATTCATTGCGATGATATTCTTGATACATATTATGCTAAACCTAATTGTGAAATTTTTTTAGAAGGGCCTAGAATTCATGTCGTTTGTTGTGATGAATCTCATGATAAATCTTATGCTGAAATTGATTGTGAAAGACTGATAGAGGCATCTAAAGTCGATTTCATTGGTTGTAATACATTGCTTGATACATCCTTGGTGGAAAATAATTGTGAAATTTCTATTGAAGTGCCAAAAATTGATTTCATTGTTTGTGATGAGTTTCTGGATGCATTTTTGTAGAAAATAATTGTGAAAAATTCATTGAGGTACCAAGAATTGATTTCATTGGATATGATGCAGTTTTGGATACATTTCATGCAGAGACTGATATTATTTCATTTCCTTCTTACCCTGCACGCTTGAGAGAGGTATTACATGGTTTTGCAGGGTCCAGAAGACTTCCGGAGTGGGTGCTCCATCTGAACAGACTCCAACCTCCTGGAAGAACTTTCAAAAGGCATTAAGAAGGAGGAGATGATTTTACTTTAATTCGAAGCACTCCACCTCTTACATGGGTCTTGTACCTAAATCGCCTGCGGCCACCTGAACATTTTTTTTGTAAAGTTCAAGTGTGGGGGAGACATGCACCATGACATAGATCAAATGAAGGAAGCTCTCTCAGCCACTCATATGTTGGGACCGGGTGTATGTTGACAAGGATACGGGTTCGTAAAATTCTAAATTTTTAAGTGCAGCGGAAGAATTAGCATAAAATAATTTCTTAAATTATTTTAAACACGTATCTAGCATGCAACCTTATGATGTGTTGACATGATCATAAATTAAACTTTGCGGAAAAGTAAACTAATTTACTTTAATACCTCGCGTAACTCGAAGTAAGGGACGAGATCCAACCATAGCGTCCCTTGGAAGCTTCGCCTCTATTCGCGTCCACGCCGAGTTCTCTTCGGGATGACTTCGCAAAGTCATGAGTTTTATGCCGACGAGAACTACTAGATGTTGGTGCAGAAATGTACCTAAGTCAAACCTGTGTTTTGATAATGGCAACATAGGTCAAAAGTTAAGTCTTTCTTGTATTCTAACAAGTTAATCAAGTGTGCAGGAAAAGCCCTAGCGAAGGACTGCTAGGCACTAGCAAAGGAATGCCAGGAAAGAAAGCCCTAGCGAAGGATTGCTAGGAAACTGGCGAAGGACTGCCAGCATCAAGCCCTAGCGAAGGACTGCTAGGCACTGGCGAAGGACTGCCAGTACCAAAGCCCTAGCGAAGGACTGCTAGGCAACTGGCGAAGGACTGCCAGTTTACAAGACCTGACAAAGGACCGTCAGGCAAAAGTCCAACCAAAGGAACGGTTGGCATCAGGTAAATTCTCCCGAGAGGAGTAGGTGAGGACGCGTTCCCCGTCGAGGGAACAGTAGGCGTCGGTTCGACCTAGGGCTCCATGTCGGAGACCAAAGTCAGAACCAAGACAGCTAAGGCTGTATAAAATAATAATTAATTGTTTTATTGTGTTTTGGACTAACCCTGAATGCAAGACCGAAGGAATGTGTGTCTGTAACTCAGAGAGCCACAAAGGAGTGAGGCCGCAGCTGAGTAAGGCGCCCTGAGTGTCCAGGGCGCCCTCAAGGTGAACCAGAACCAAGCGAAGCAAAAAGAGCTTCAGCTGCTTAATGGGCAAGGCGCCCTCAGCAGCGAAGGCGCCCTCGTCAGCGAAGGCGCCCTCAGCAGCCAAGGCGCCTCCAGCCCAACACTGCGAAGCTTCAGATTCATCCACAGCGAGATCTCTGCGCGGAAGAAGTCAGCGAAGGCACCCTCTACGACCAAGGCGCCCTCACGGTCAAACTTTATCCCTGTTCGAGCGGGATAGAAGTTGACCAAGCGATCTGCGGATCGCTTGACACGTGTCAGGGCGCCCCCGACGTCCAGGGCGCCCCTGGGTGCTATAAATAGCACCCAACGCCCAAGCCTTCGACATCAACTTCGCTCCCAAGCTTCCATGCTCTTCTACGCTCACGCCGTGCTCCGGAAACGCTTCACCTCGAGCTAACGACGTCCTGCTGCCCCGAAAGAGTCGACCTACTCCGGACGTCGGTAAAAAGAAGAGCGTAATTTTTTATTTAATATTCTATTGCATTTAATTTTGTAAATCAAATTGTGTAACTTATTTGCGCCAAATATAGAATTGCCCAAAGTAAACGGTCAACGACCGTGGGCCTTGGAGTAGGAGTCGACACAGGCTCCAAACCAAGTAAATCGATTGCGTCTCTGTGTCTTTCCTTTAATTTCCGCTGCGTACCTACTCTTATTCAAATCCGAAAGTTTTTCGATATTCACCCCCCCCTCTATCGGGCTTCTCGATCCAACAAGTGGTATCAGAGCGGGGTTATTCAAACTTGGTGCAACCACCAGTTTGAAAATTTCTTTTTGGATTTTCAAATTTTTTTTTAAATATTTTTTTTCGTTCGATTTTTTTTGTTAATCGAGGTTGGTGCAACATCCCTCGATATTTTATTTCTTAATCCCGCACTGCTAATCCAAGACCAAGTCTTGGGACACTTTTTTTTGTAAAGTTTTCTTTTACAGAACAAATGTCTATGCAAGAGGGATTCAGCACCGCCAGACCTTCACTTTTCAGTGGAGAAGACTTTTCTTACTGGAAAAGTCGCATGGAGGTCCACCTGAAAACTCAGGTGGATATGTAGATCATTATCCAGTCCGGTCTGGAGATCCCCCGAAATGCGGAAGGACTTCCACAAAGCTACTCGGAGTGGGACAACACTCTAAAGCGCAAGATAGAAGCCGACGCAAAAGCAACGCAAACCCTACAATGCGGGCTGACAAAGGAAGAGCTGAACCGAGTGGGCTCCTTCAACAGTGCAAAAGAGCTATGGACAAAACTGATCGAGCTGCACGAAGGGACTTCGGACACCAGGATCAGCAAAAGGGATCTGCTACTGAATAAACTATACACTATCAAGATGGCCGACAACGAAACAGCAGCCCAGCTCCACGCACGAATCTAGGAGGTAATGAACGGTCTTCACACAATAGGTCACAAGGTTGAAAACCGTGACCTAATAAGGTATACTCTAAATGCCTTTCCTAGAAACACCTTGTGGGCATCTATGGTAGATGCATACAAGGTCTCTAGAGATCTTTCTAAAATAAAATTAGATGAGTTGTTTTCCGAACTAGAACTGCACGAACAAACTAACACCAATGTGGTCGAGAGAGGTGTTGCATTTCTTGCAGGCAAAACTCAAAAGACAACGAAGAAGAAGCCCGAACCTGAACCCGAGTCTAACTCTGACTCAGATTCAGAAGATGAAGAAGGAGAACAAACTAAGCTGGTCCGGCTCGCTTGAAACTACTACAAGGAGCTGAAGAACTGAACCAACAAAAGGAAAACTGGCCGAAGAAAGGACGAACCAACTGAACCCGTGAACAAGCCTAATGTGATCTGCTACGAGTGCAAGAAAAAGGGCCACTACAAGTCAGAGTGTCCAAATCTCAAAGAGTCCAAGAAGACGAGAAGAAAGAAGGCGCTACAAGCAACCTGGGACAAGTCTTCCTCAGAAGAAGAAGAAGAGGCACCTCAGTCCAATCTCCTAGCTCTGACCGCTTAGAAAAAGTCGAGTCAGAATCAGAACAAGAGGACGGCGAGCTGACCTTCACAGAAGACGGAGAAATAAAGGTAACTGGTTTTAATAAATTGCAATTAAGTGAGTTGATTTCTTTTCTTTCTCGAGACTTGGCTAAAGCCAAACTCCGAGTCGAATCCCTCCGACAGGAAGTAAAACTCCTGAAAGAGGGAGCTGACTCTAAACCCTTAATTGAGAAGATTCAGGAAGGAACTTCTACTCAAGTTGAAAAACTTGAAAAGGAGAACTCCTCCCTGAAAACTCAGGTTAAGGAATTTAGAACAGCTTTAGAACGATTTACATCTGGTTCCAAGGGTCTTGACATGATCCTTGGAAAACAGAAATCAGTTCTAAATCGATCCGGACTTGGCTACCGAACCAAATCCCGACAAAGTTCATATTTGTCTGTACTGAATCAGTCCAGAGGAAAAATTCAGGCATGGGTACCGAAACTGTGCCTGAACCAACCTACTAGATCAAATCAGTATTGGATCCCCAAGGACAAGATTCACATCTTGCCTAACCATCACCGTGGCTTTAGTCCAGGGGGAGCCAAACTGAAAACTATTTTCATAATTAGATAAACTTGTTATTCTTGAATTAAATTGCTTGATTGCCTGTTTATTTAATTTCTGCAAATTACCATGCTTAGACTTAGGCTAGTTTAAGGACCAAACAAACTTAACTGAAACTTGAAAACATAGTATTGGGTGGAGGTGAGATGATAGTACGTTGGGGAAACCAATTCTAATAAGATCAAGTCTACTTGGTCTCTTTAGACTGGTGAAACCAGCCGAAGCTACCGATCCAAAATCCAAACTAGTTAGACCAGAAATTTTTCAAAGAATAATTTGAAAATGAAATTTCTTTAAAAGGCTTTGTCAAGGAAAGGGTGGATGATCTCATAAGGCTTCGGCCAAAGAATGCCTAGTGCCTCGCCAAGACCTGGAAGCCAATTTTTGAAATTCAAATTCAAATTAATTTTTGTCAAATTTGAATCTAACACAAAAATTCAGTTATTTATAGATTTGAACATCTTTTCAAAATTTCAAAATTACTTAAGTTTTCAAAATTTAAATTATTTTCAAAATTTTTCAAAAATAAACTATCAAAACCTGTCTCACAAAACCTATAAGATTAACGTGATTGAGAACCCTAGATTTGGGTGAGACAGTAAAATTAAGACTAAATTATGATTCCTTTAATACCTGTGTTGCAGTAAAATTTTATATTTCAAACCATGGTTAACATAGTCAAATCATGGTCAACATAGTCAAACCATGGTCAACATAGTCAAACCACGGTCAACACAGTCAAACCACGGTCAACATAGACAAACCACGGTCAACACAGTCAAACCACGGTCAACATAAGTCAAATCACGGTCAACATAGTCAAATCAGGTCAAACTAGTCAAATGTACTCTCTTAGGGTTAAAACCTAGATCTTAGGGCGCCCAAATCCGTTTGGGCGCCCCAAGGCTGATCAAAAAGTCCCTCTGCCACTGCACGCTGACCAAGGCGCCCTTGTCATGCAGGGCGCCCTCCCACAGACCTCTGCCTCCGTATACCCGAGGGTGGTCAAAAGTTGCCAAATGGCAGCTGCAGCCTGGTTTAGGGCGCCCTTGTCGTGCAGGGCGCCCTCCCACAGACATTCAACGGCAGAAAGTTGCCAAAAGGCAGCTACAGCCTGGTCAAGGCGCCCTCGCCTGTCAGGGCGCCCTCCCGAGTAAGGGCGCCCGAGACAGCCTATAAAAAGGGGCTCCCTTCCCCTTCCTATCTTCACACTCAATACACTTCTCCTCCTACACTTTCTACCTTCCAACCCTCTCAAGCTCTCAAGCTATCAAGCTCTCATCTTCAAGAATGCCTCCCCGAGCAAACCGGTATTTTTTTGTTATGTTAATTTCCTTTCAATTTTTCATTAAATAACAAATTTCTTTAAGTATACATTCCTTTTCTTAGAAGACGGCGACCTAATCAGGCAGAACCCGGTACTCAACCTAGTCCTGATCCTAGGTTTCCCAACTTAGAATTGTGTAATAAGTTCTCTCGTACCACCTATAAACCTATTAAGACAAGCTACTTGAATAGACTATTCTTCACCCAATCCTGTCCCCTAGCTATGAACGTCATAAACCACTACCAATTGGACAATCTTGTATTCTGCACCCACCCAATCAATACTTCCTGATGTGCAGAATTTTACAATAATATCATTAGACAGGATAATCTCGTGTTCTCCACCATAGTTCAAGGTATTCCCCTAACTATCACACCAACTTTACTCAACCGATTTCTAGGACTACGACCCTCGCAGTCCACCTTCTGTTGTTACCCTTCTAGGGAGCCTCCCTTTGATGCTCCCTACTCTGAGATTACCTTAGATACATTGCACTCATATTTCTTTAGGCAACCCGTAGCCAGACGATTTCAGTCTGTCGAATTAGAAGTGCAGGAATACGCCCTATATAGGGTCATAGTTCGATGCATCCTACCATTATCTACTAGGGATGTCACCACTATGCGTCCATTCCATGCCTTTCTACTGTATGCCATGATTCACCAGCTTGACATCGACATAGGACTTCATATATTTCAGACTATCCTACACGCATCTAGTGTTACCACACAAGGGCAGGTCCGCACACCTTACTGCCACATTATTACATCCATATTACATCACCACGGTAGAAACATCACCAAGGGAGAGATGGCCGCCTTAACTGACTACGATGAAATAGGCTATAGAAACTTTGCCCTAGCTGGTATAGAGGTGTCCGGTACCGGGGTCTTGTCCTGGAGACGTCGGAGAGCAGCCCCTCAGATCGATTCGGACGAGGAAGTCGAGTACGACGTCGCGGATATAGCAGCAGAAGCCCGAGCCCACATAGACGCTCCACCGACACTCTACGAGACAGTGACCCGTATGGAGACACAGATACAGAGTCTCCGAGAGGAGGTCGAGGCTTATCATATAGAGCAGATGGACTCTCGCCGAGCTGATAGAGAGATAGCTGATGCACGATTCTTAGAGATGATGGCACGATTCGATTCATGGCAGCCGGGTCCATCTGATCATCCCGGTCCTTCGTCTTAGATTTACTTCGCATTGTACTCGTAACTATCTGACTGCCCCTACTCAGTAGGGTTGACTTGTGTTTGACTGGTTGACTGTATTTGAACCTTGATTACCTGCTTTATTTTCTGTTGATTGAATTATGAATAGTTAGGATTGTGTTCTGTAGAATAGGTTAAAAGTTTTCTTAAAATTGGTTTTAAAATAGAATTTGAAAAATTACTTTACTCAATTTCAAAATCAGTTTTCATTTTTTTTCTCGACTTAGTGTTACTTTTATTTAAAAACTACCCCTTTTAAAATTAGGGCTTTTTCGAAAATGGACCTAGCCTAGGCCCTAACTGTAGAACTGCATGCACCTATAGACTTAGAAGCCAGCATCTCACAAGCACCTTAGGGTACTTTTTGATTGATAACCTAGAAAGAGTTGAGATGCTTAGGTCTTTGTCTTAATTCAAGATGCTTTAAGTCAGTGCATCTGCAGTAATTGGGGCACTAAATACAACTTATACAGCAATCAAGTTAAGTGTCAAGCTTAGAAAATCTAACTTGAACAGAAACACTTAACTTGACTAACCCTAGCAAAAACTACTGTATATAACAGTTAGTAAGTAGCTAATTGGGTTAGACAGGTCCCAATAGAGAAAATTGATTGATTTAGTGTAAATCTAACTGATTCAGTACAGTAAATTATTATTTATTTTCTTTATTTATGCTGCATTTATCTGTTTTGATATATGGCAAAGGGGGAGAGAAAGAGATAGGAAAAGAGAAAAATTATTTTTTCTAAATTTTAAATTATTTTTTTTCAAAATTTTTCCATTATTCAAAAAGGTTCAAAAACATACTTATCCTTTATGAAAAAGCTTAAACTTCTTGAAGAAGTACTTATGTTCTTAAAAGCTTTCTAGCTTCAAAATTTAAGTACCTTTTTTTTTCAAGATTTCAAAATTTTTTGGCTAAGTTTTTTTTGAAGCTTTCAAAATTTTTGCTAAGTACTCTAGCTCCAAGCTTTCAAAATTTTGCTAAGTACTCTAACTCCAAAATTCTCTACTCAAGCTTTCAAAATTTTGCTAAGTACTCTAGCTTTAAAATTTTAAGCTTTCAAAATTTTGCAAAATACTCTAGCCTTTCAAAAGGATCTAACTTAAGCTTGTCAAAAAAAAATTTTCTCTAAAGCTTAACTTTTTCAAAATTGTTAAGTACTAAAGTGTTTTCAAAACCTACTAAGTACTTAAGCTTGTTATATCTTACCGAGTACTTAAGCTAACATTTTGAGTACTTTAAAACTTAAGATTTAAAATTTTTTTTAAACAAGTACTCTAATTATGCTTTAAAAACTCTACTATGTATTTTTAACTTAAGTTACTTCTAAGAATCTAAAACTTAAAATTTTCAAAGTACAAGTAAGGTTTTTTTGTACCCCACGAACTTTTCAAAAATCTAGGGGGAGATTCCCTCCAGGGGGAGGGAACAAAAGATAAAACTTTGTTATGTTTTGCTTAAACTTAACTTTTGAACTAGGGTTGCCATAAATCAAAAAGGGGGAGATTGTTGGTGCAGAAATGCACCTAAGTCAAACCTGTGTTTTGATAATGGCAACATAGGTCAAAAGTTAAGTCTTTCTTGTTTTCTAACAAGTTAATCAAGTGTGCAGGAAAAGCCCTAGCGAAGGACTGCTAGGCACTAGCAAAGGAATGCCAGGAAAGAAAGCCCTAGCGAAGGATTGCTAGGCAACTGGCGAAGGACTGCCAGCATCAAGCCCTAGCGAAGGACTGCTAGGCACTGGCGAAGGACTGCCAGTACCAAAGCCCTAGCGAAGGACTGCTAGGCAACTGGCGAAGGACTGCCAGTTTACAAGACCTGACAAAGGACCGTCAGGCAAAAGTCCAACCAAAGGAATGGTTGGCATCAGGTAAATTCTCCCGAGAGGAGTAGGTGAGGACGCGTTCCCCGTCGAGGGAACAGTAGGCGTCGGTTCGACCTAGGGCTCCATGTCGGAGACCAAAGTCAGAACCAAGACAGCTAAGGCTGTATAAAATAATAATTAATTATTTTATTGTGTTTTGGACTAACCCTGAATGCAGGACCGAAGGAATGTGTGTCTGCAACTCAGAGAGCCTCAAAGGAGTGAGGCCGCAGCTGAGTAAGGCGCCCTGAGTGTCCAGGGCGCCCTCAAGGTGAACCAGAACCAAGCGAAGCAAAAAGAGCTTCAGCTGCTTAATGGGCAAGGCGCCCTCAGCAGCGAAGGCGCCCTCAACAGCCAAAGCGCCTCCAGCCCAACACTGCGAAGCTTCAGATTCATCCACAGCGAGATCTCTGCGCGGAAGAAGTCAGCGAAGGCACCCTCTACGACCAAGGCGCCCTCACGGTCAAACTTTATCCCTGTTCGAGCGGGATAGAAGTTGACCAAGCGATCTGCGGATCGCTTGACACGTGTCAGGGCGCCCCCGACGTCCAGGGCGCCCCTGGGTGCTATAAATAGCACCCAACGCCCAAGCCTTCGACATCAACTTCGCTCCCAAGCTTCCACGCTCTTCTACGCTCACGTCGTGCTCCGAAAATGCTTCACCTCGAGCAAACGACGTCCTGCTGCCCCGAAAGAGTCGACCTACTCCGGACGTCGGTAAAAAGAAGAGCGTAATTTTTTATTTAATATTCTATTGCATTTAATTTTGTAAATCAAATTGTGTAACTTATTTGCACCAAATATAGAATTGCCCAAAGTAAACGGTCAATGACCGTGGGCCTTGGAGTAGGAGTCGACACAGGCTCCAAACCAAGTAAATCGATTGCGTCTCTGTGTCTTTCCTTTAATTTCCGCTACGTACCTACTCTTATTCAAATCCGAAAGTTTTCCGATATTCACCCCCCCCCCTCTATCGGGCTTCTCGATCCAACACTAGATTCTCTAAAGGCACAACTAGAAGATCAAGAAAGAAGAAAGGAAACTAACCACCAAGAGACGGAATCTAAATTCCGAGAAGGAAGGAGATGTGATCCGCTTCTTCTTCTTCTTGGTTGGCTTCTCCTTGCTGTTGTTGGCTCACGGCAACCACTTGGATTGGATGGAGCGCCGGCCCTAGCTCTCAAGGAAGGGCGCCGGCCCTAGGATTCCCTAAGGGGCGCCGGCCCTAGGTGGGAAGGAGAAAGGAAGGGAAGAGAATAAAAGAGAGAGATGGAGAGAGTTAATCTCTTGATGGCTCTATATCGATTAGGAATTCAAGGCATGCCTTTGGTTCCTTTATATAGTGGCCTCTCCCTTGCCAAGTCTCTCTTTTAACGAAATTAACGGAATTAGTTATCATAAGAAATTTATCTTATAAAGTTTCTTATGACTTATTCCGTTAAGCCTAGTTTTATTATAACTAACTTTATAATAAAACAAATTCTCCTCTCCTTTAATTATGGAATAAATTATATAAGAAATTTATAAATTTTCTTATTATGGAAAAATCAATTCATAATTGATTTTATAAAATTAAAATAAACCAATTCATGGATTATTTTAACTTCCATAAAAAGAATAAATTTCTATAAATTTATTTATATAAATTTATTTATACAAATTTATTTGTCCATAATTTATAAAAAAAATCGCACTAGATTTATTTTATTAATTAAACCAAATAAAATGGTTTTCTCCCCAAGTGATGGCCGGCCAAACCAAAGGGGTTTGACACCCTCTTTGGTCGGCCAAACCAAGCTACACCAATCGCGAATTAAACTCATTTAATTCGCCCAATAAGTCTTCAAAAGACTTAGCCATTATAAGCTTCCATTGCGCCTCTGATTAACTCAGATTCGACTTATTTCTTTTGATCAGAAAATCCAATTTTCAACTCGTTTTAAATCCCTCGGATTACTCGTAGTGCGTGTGACTAAATAGGCTTTCGATTTATGTTGGCTGTCTATAATCAACTAATTATAGAACGATCATGAGTGGCACCTAGTAGTACATCATGACCCCCAATTAATCGAAAGATCAACGGTTGACCTCAGAAAGAATTCTGAAACCCTTCAGCAGCTCTAATGAATCGTGCCCCATTCCCTTCACCACCTTATACCCACTTGGTTCAGGACATGGTCTGATTGTGTCAGTCCTCACTAGACTGACTACGTCACACCTAGCCCAAGTAATGTCTTTCTCGTCCTTTGGATTTCTAATTACTCTCATGTATTAAGAGACTCACACTCTAAACATGATATGCTCTGGCCAGAGGCTTTGAGTAACAATCCGACGATAGGCCTGGGTATACATCTCCTCGCAAGGAGTGGTGAATCCTTTGTAGGCTGTTCAAACATCTTCGGGCACATCGGCTTATACCCAATCATCCTGGGTCCACACCTCCTTGGAGATGCTTGCTTAAGATGTTAAAGTATAAGTCTCCATGACCAAGATGACTTGAACACCGCAAGTCAAAGGAACATCGTACTTAAGCTGCAGTATGAACTTCATTGACATATCTATAGATAATCATATGAAGTTTTACAGCTAGTCACTCCAATGAACTAGTTCCCTTAACTAGCATCCATGTTTATCTCCGGACAGCCCAATGTCACCAGCCAGTGAGAATCAGCTGATTAGAGAATAACCCATGCTAGTCTCAACAGAATTGATAGTGTCCATTTTTATCAATTCATCGACTAGGGATACTTTCAATACTTCACATTTACACATTTAGAGATAATCACTAGTTGTGATCCCATCACAAATTCTCTTATGCTGTGATTTGTATTGTGGACATTCAGTAGATGAGTTTAAGATCCCAATCAAATACACAAACATGTATACTCAAATAGTGAATTATTATTTATTAAAATAAATGTTTACAATCATAAGGCGATTGTCTTAGGACACTTCTCTCATATCACTAACAAACTCCCACTTGGCCTAATGCCAATCGCTACGGTATCCAATACCACAGGCTCTAACATGACCCTCAAACTTGCTCTGAGGCAAGGCCTTAGTTAAAGGATCCGCTAAATTCCTTTCAGTGGAAATTTTCTCAATTTGTATATCATTCCTACTTATAATCTCTCTGATCAGATGATAGCGGCGAAGCACGTGTTTGGATTGCTGATGAGACCTTGGTTCCTTTGCTTATGCAATAGCTCCATTGTTGTCGCAGTAAATCGGCACTGCTTCATCAATGGTTGGAACCACACCAAGTTCGGAGACAAACTTCTTGATCCAGACTGCTTCCTTTGCTGCTTCTGAAGCTGCGATATATTCCGCTTCCGTGGTAGAATCCGCTACGGTGTCTTGTTTGGAACTCTTCCAACTTATTGCGCCTCCATTCAAAGTAAATACGTATCCAGACTGAGATTTAGAGTCATCCTTATCTGTCTGGAAACTGGCATCTGTATACCCACGTATTACCATATCTCCTTCTCCATATATTAGGAACACATCCTTAGTTCTTCTTAAGTACTTAAGGATTGTCTTGACAGCCGCCCAATGATCCATTCCTGGATCAGACTGGTATCTGCTCGTGACACTCAGAGCATACGATACATCGGGCCTAGTACATAACATAGCATACATGATAGATCCTATCGCGGATGCATAAGGAATCTTATTCATGCAAATCCTCTCGTCTTCTGTGCGCGGACACATAGACTTTGAAAGGTTGATCCCATGCCTGATGGAAAGGTAACCTTTCTTGGATTCCGACATGCTAAACCTTTTTAGCACTCGGTCTATATATGTAGACTGTGAAAGACCAAGCAACCGTTTTGATCTATCTCTATAGATTCTAATCCCAAGGATATAGGTTGCTTCTCCCAGGTCTTTCATGGAGAAAGTTTTGGACAACCAAATTTTTAACTGTCTGTAAGACTGATATATCGTTTCCTATAAGTAATATGTCATCGACATATAATACTAGGAATACGACTGCACTCCCACTAACCTTCTTGTACACACAAGGTTCGTCAGGATTTTGTGAGAAATCAAACTTTTTGATTGTCTCATCAAAACGGATGTTCCAGCTCCTGGATGCTTGCTTCAGTCCATATATGGATCGTCGAAGCTTGCATACTTTGGTTTTATCAACCGATGTGAAACCTTCAGGTTGTATCATGTATACATCCTCAAGCAGGTTTCCATTAAGGAAAGCTGTTTTCACATCTATTTGTCATATCTCATAATCATAATGAGCTGCTATGGCTAGGAGCATCCGAATGGATTTAAGCATAGCTACTGGCGAATAGGTTTTGTCATAATCAATTCCTTGTTTCTGACGATATCCTTTTGCCACTAATCTAGCCTTAAAGGTAACAACATTACCTTCCATGTCGGTTTTCTTCTTGAAAACCCACTTGCACCCTATGGGTTTAATCCCTTCAGGTGAGTTATCCAAGTCCCATACTTGATTTTCGTACATGGAATCCATTTCCGACTTCATGGCTTCAAGCCATTTGTCCCTTTCTGAACTTTTCAGAACATCTTCATAACTGATAGGTTCATCATCGCTTATGAGTAACACGTCATTCGATTCACTTATGAGAAATCTGTATCTCTCTGGAATATTGCGTGTCCTATCAGACCTACGAAGAGGTGGTGTTGTTTTAGGTTTAACTGATAGCTCATCATTATGAGTTATTGGTTGTGGGTCTAGACTAGGTGTCTCTTTAATGTCTATTAGAGTTTCTTGAACTTCATCAAGTTCAATGCCACTCCCACTGTTTTCTTGTAAAAGAAACTCCTTTTCCAGAAATACAGCATGCTTTGAAACAAACATCTTTTGTTCCAAGGGATGATAGAATTGGTAACCCTTCGTTTCCTTAGGGTATCCAATAAATAGACATTTATCAGACTTAGCATCCAATTTGTCTGATACAGTCCGCTTCACATAAGCGGGACAACCTCATATCTTAAGGTGAGTTAAGTGAGGTTTCTTACTATTCCATGTCTCATATGGAGTAGTAGAGACTACCTTGGTCGGGACTCTGTTTAGCAAGTAAACAGCTGTCTTAAGTGCATAGCCCCAAAAGGATTTTGGAAGAGTTGCATGATTCATCATCGACCTAACCATGTCCATCAAGGTTCGGTTGCGCCTATCGGATACACCATTATGCTGTGGTGTATACGACGGAGTCCATTGGGACAATATCCCATTGTCCCTAAGATAATCTTGAAACTCTTGACTTAAGTATTCACCACCCCGATCGGATCGAAGTATCTTAATACTTTTGCCAAGCTGTTTCTCTACTTCATTTCTGAACTCTTTGAATTTCTCAAAAGCTTCAGATTTGTGTTTCATCAAAAACACATACCCGAATCGTGAGTGATCATCGATAAAGGTGATGAAATAGCTATAGCCTCCTTGTGCAAGAGTTGACATTGGTCCACATACATCAGTATGTATTAGACCAAGCAATTCTCCCACTGGATTACTTTTTCCGGAAAAGGGTAATTTGGTCATCTTGTCTTTTAAGCATGATTTGCATGTATCAAATGAATCGGGTTCAAATGATTCCAAAATTCCACATCGGTGTAATTTGGTCATGCGTTTCTTACTTACATGGCCAAGACGACAATGCCACGTGTAGGAGTCTATTCGATTATCTATTCTAGCACGTTTGTTGCTTACTTCGATATTGAAAACGTCACCGGATAAATCTAACGTGTAGATACCATTGCATAAAGTTTCATTCCCATAAAGAACGTCATTTAAAGTTATGTAACAACAATTGTTACTAAAAGTTAAATGATAACCCTTTTCATTCAAACATGAAATAGATACAATGTTCTTTATTAACGAAGGAACGAAATAACAATTATCCAATTCTAATACACGTCCAGTGGGGAGCTTTAGCAAATATGTTCTGATGGCAACAGCGGCAATCTTTGCTCCGTTTCCAACTCGTAAATTTGCTTCTCCCTTGACGAGTCTTCTTCTATTCCTTAGCCCCTGTATGTCATTACATATATGTGAGCTACACCCAGTATCAAGTACCCAGGTATTTGAGGAAATAGAGTGACATTCAATAACGACGATATTTGAAGAGGATGGGGCATCGGATGCCTTCTCTTTCAAGGACTCAAGATAAACCTTGCATTTTCTTCGCCCGTGACCCTCCTTGCCACAGTGATGGCAAGTGTGTTTTAGGGTATTTTCAGTCTTTTTGGCCCTTTTCTTCTTTCCCTTATTCTGTTCTTTGGCCTTCCTCTTAGAACCTTTCTTCGAGGATCCAACTAACAGTACCGTCTTTTGATCCTGCTTCACAGAAGGCTCTACAGTCTTCAGCAGGTTGAGCAACTCAGGAAACTGGTCTGGAGTTGCATTTTCAGGAGGACGGTTGGGAAGTTGATGTTCAAGGACATAAGCAAGCTTCTCTGCCTTGAGGACTATCCTCAGGTTTCGAAGCCAGTCCATGAAGTTTGGCCCAATCAGTTTATTGGTGTCCAAAATGGAACGCAAATTCAGAGAAGACATGATCGAGTGATTATCCTAGAAATACAAATTGAGCTTATGTGAGAAGAATGATTAAAGAATGCATCAACATACATTAATTAAATCCTATTTATTTATCGAATTGAGTAACCCCTTTTATCAATTCGGGAGATCGTAGGAACATCTCCAAATAGGTTGATATCCAACCATAGATAAGAACAACCATGGCTATGGCCATCAAGTTATTCTTAGCTATGAAGGTAGGCAATTATACCGATTACATATCACATATATGTAACTATCACTTTATGCTATCAACTAATTGAATATTTGCATAAATCATTGGGTTGTTAACTCATTAACAAGTATGCAACAATATACATAGCACCCAACTGCACCTCTCTTTACATCGACCTTGGCTGTCGCACAACAAATCGATGCTCCAAGCTTAAGGCTGACCTATTAATCAAGAAATAGTTTTAATATGGTTGGAGCTCATTCAACCGTTTAGTCAGGCTTGGATGTGTCCAACAACCAAAACTAAGGATTGACCTCTGACACCAACTACATTATCCATAAACTAATTCCATGGTTTGAACATGTTGAGGTTCAAGCTGGGCATGGATGTGTCCATCAACCCAAACGAGAAACAAAACTCTGATTCTAACCATATTAATGGAAGGTGTTGGCCTTAATATTTTGTAAAGAGTTTTGGGTCTCATCCTTTCTTTTCTAAGCACATTCATGACATAGAATTATGTCATGACTAACGATTTCCTTAATAAAGTATGTATGTGACTTAATTTATCAAGTCTCATTATTTGAATTAGGAACCGGATTTCCTAATTCTAATTTCATACTTTATTTAAGGAATTGTTTTGGGAAACAATTTCTTAAATTGTCATAATCAATTTCGGAAATAATATGTTTTAAGACTTTGATTTCTCTAAATCAAATCTTATTAAATTAAGAGACAAATCCCTTAATTCAACCACATATTATTTTCATGAAAATCTCATTTAAGAAACTCTATAGGAAACCATTTTCCTAATTAATTTTGGAGACAACAATATGTAAGAGCATCACCTCTTAAATCATATTTTATTCATGGATTTAATCAATTACAACAAATCGTTTTCTAAGGGTGGCTCCCCGAGGCTCAGATACCCAAAGAAAAGTAATTTGCTGTAAATCCAATTTGGACGGCTCCCCGAGGCTCAATCCAAATCAAACATGACAATTTCATTTAAAATTGGGAAATTAAATTACAACAACTAAGTTTAAATTGGACGGCTCCCCGAGGCTCAATCCAAAATAAAGAATTTTGTTGTCAATTTAAAAACCAATTCAAATTTAATTATCAATTAACTGTCCATAAATTTGTCTAGACTTTCTTGAAAAAAAGTGCCCAAAATTGCGAGATTTCATAAATAGGTTTTCAGAATAATTGTAAGTTTCTGGTACAAAGAAAACTTACATATTTTCAAAATTAGAAAATTTCTAAAATAGAAAAAATTCCAAAATTGGCAAGTTTCCAAAGATGGGAAGTTTTCACAATTATTATAAAATTTCAGAAACTAGAAAATTTCAAAAGTTTGCGAAATTTCATGAGGATTTCCAAACTTAGAAATTCCTAAATCTAAAATTTATTATAATTTGAAAGTTTCCATAATTGAAATTTTTTTCCAAAATTGAGATCATGACAAAGTTTTCCGCAAAATAATTATATGATTATGTCGAACACTAACCGGCTCTGATACCACTGTTGGGACCGGGTGCATGTTGACAAGGATACGGGTTCGTAAAATTCTAAATTTTTACGTGCAGCGGAAGAATTAGCATAAAATAATTTCTTAAATTATTTTAACACGTATCTAGCATGCAACCTTATGATGTGTTGACATGATCATAAATTAAACTTTGCGGAAAAGTAAACTAATTTACTTTAATACCTCGCGTAACTTGAAGTAAGGGACGAGATCCAACCGTAGCATCCCTTGGAAGCTTCGCCTCTATTCGCGTCCACGCCGAGTTCTCTTCGGGATGACTTCGCAAAGTCACGAGTTTTGTGCCGACGAGAACTACTAGATTCTCTAAAGGCACAACTAGAAGATCAAGAAAGAAGAAAGGAAACTAACCACCAAGAGACGGAATCTAAATTCCGAGAAGGAAGGAGATGTGATCCGCTTCTTCTTCTTCTTGGTTGGCTTCTCCTTGGTGTTGTTGGCTCACGACAACCACTTGGATTGGATGGAGCGCCGGCCCTAGCTCTCAAGGAAGGGCGCCGGCCCTAGGATTCCCTAAGGGGCGCCGGCCCTAGGTGGGAAGGAGAAAGGAAGGGAAGAGAATAAAAGAGAGAGATGGAGAGAGTTAATCTCTTGATGACTCTATATCGATTAGGAATTCAAGGCTTGCCTTTGGTTCCTTTATATAGTGGCCTCTCCCTTGCCAAGTCTCTCTTTTAACGGAATTAATGAAATTAGTTATCATACGAAATTTATCTTATAAAGTTTCTTATGACTTATTCCGTTAAGCCTAGTTTTATTATAACTAACTTTATAATAAAACAAATTCTCCTCTCCATTAATTATGGAATAAATTATATAAAAAATTTATAAATTTTCTTATTATGGAAAAATCAATTCATAATTGATTTTATAAAATTAAAATAAACCAATTCATGGATTATTTTAACTTCCATAAAAAGAATAAATTTCTATAAATTTATTTATATAAATTTCTTTATACAAATTTATTTGTCCATAATTTATAAAACAAATCGCACTAGATTTATTTTATTAATCAAACCAAATAAAATGGTTTTCTCCCCAAGGGATGGTCGGGCCAAACCAAAGGGGTTTGGCACCCTCTTTGGCCGGCCAAACCAAGCCGAACCATCGCGAATTAAACTCATTTAATTCGCCCAATAAGCCTTCA